>BPLR01000301.1:0-27107 GCA_021605095.1 Caerostris extrusa | reverse complement strand
CGCGTACAGCCTGGGTAATGCAAAAGTGAAAGGGAACATCTGTGGAGTTGCTCTTAAGGTGATCCGGGGCATCTCCCTAATTGGAGTTTCCAGCTGCATTAGAAAATAAAATGTTGTATTTATGACCAGGCCGATTTTCCTAGGTTAACTTGTGCTTTCTACCAAATCAAGAGAGGCTGAAAGCATGTATACTGTATGGAATAACCCACAACACGAAATTAGTATGATTATGCAAATTGGATATTTCTTTTGTGATTTGGATTCTTTGTTTGAATAAAGTTCCATATTTGGTTTAGTTTAAAAGCTTAAAATTGATAATAATTGTACTTAAACTTAAATGCGAATTCTTATGAAATAAATTGTCTAATCGTATTTCGTTTTTAATCTTTTCAATGTATTGAATATATTTAATTTAATTTGATACAAAGTATGATAATTTTTTTACTGCATATTTTATTTTTGTAGACTCTTCGTTTATTCTTATTATTTGAATTTTGATTTCTTTGTAAATGTTTAATGTGTTATGTTTGATTAGTTATTGTTGCAAGTACTATATAGGGTGCTGTATTTAAATGTCCAAATGGCAGCGCTTTTATTTTTACTATGCGTGCCACATTTTTTTATAAATATTAGTACCCATCACAACATGTTTAATTTAACATATTGATATATATCACAGTAAAGATGTATTTTTATTATCTCTCTTGTAATTTACAAACTTAAAAATGGGAGGTGAAAGGGCCTCATAAGTGGAATAGCCTAGGGCCTCTCATCTAAATCCGGCCCTGGATCATAGACAATTAAATTTATTGAGTTGATGACTAGATGTTGATGGATTTGCTTTTAGACTCAATCAGTATCAATTGATTTTTCGTAGGAACCGTAATATTTTTTTACGAGAACATACGTATACTTTCCATTACTATTTGACACAATGTAATTACAGTGCTGGTATCTAATAATTACGTTAGAGGAACAAATCCTTTCTCGGCTATTTAATTACAGATGTGATGCAGGGATATTGTTAATTGAAGATGATAGTTTTTATCTTTTTTAATTTAATATAATAAACTTCTTTCATTTCGTTGATTAGAAATTGAAGAAAATCAACAATGAATACAATGATTCTTATATTATTACTTTCTTATATTGTTGGTTCATTTAGTTTAGTGTATACTGGATAGTAAAATGTAAAAATAGTATTGTTAATTAAATTTAGAAATATGTAATACATTTTTTAATAAAATTAAAAGATAAGTTGGATTAACTTATTTAAAAATATTTTTTTAATTTTACACTTACTATATTCAAATCTTTGATAACTTTGTAGTATTTTTTATTATTGCTAAAATTTTTGAGTATATAGTATTAATATTATTGATATATCGTTTTATCATATAGTATTTTTGATTATATTTTATTGTTTTTAAATACGAGAACTTTAAATGAACTTATTTTATATTACGCATGAGTATACGCATGAAAGCAAATTTTCATTTAATATTATATTTTAATTACATTTAATTGCAACTTTTTTTTTAAAACAAAATATAACTTGAATTTAATTTAAAAATTATACGTTACAATTTTAACATCACTGTAAAGTTAATTTTTTATATCTTTTTTAATTAATGGCCATTGTTGGAAATAGTCTTATATAAATATGTTTATAAAAAAATTATAGAATTAATATATAATATTTTTACAAAATTATACATATTTTTTAAAATTTTAAATAAAATATAACAAACATTTTCATAAACTTAAAATATTTTTTTGGAACTCTCCTTATCAGCAACTGGTAAAAAAAATATTTATCATATCAAGTAAAAACACTTTTATATGAAGAAAGTATTTAAATTATTTATTCGATATCATAAATAAATTTTTTTCTGCACAAATTTAAAACTGTTCCAATCATTTAATAAAATAAAACATTGCTTTATTGCAAAAAAAAAAAACATTTAATTAATTTTTACAAAATAGATTTATATGATTCCACAATTTTCAAAAAAATCCAAAATATCACAAAAGTTGACAGCTCCATTTCAATCTTTGAAAATGACAAAAAAAACACAAACATTAAATATACAGAAAGTTTACCAAGATATTTACTATATGAATTAAAATATTAATTCATATGTATTCATTATTTCATATGTATTTCATATGTAATTCATATTCTTTACTACTCATGAATTAAAATATGTAATGTAAAAAAAATTTTTCTAAAATAAAAAATACGTGAAATTTATTTCTAAGTGTATGTGAGTTAGTGAATATTAATATGTGAGCAAAATAAAATATAGATTTTAATTCATTAAAAATCAATTAGTTTTTATGTGTCCATGAAATAACTGTAAGATTAAAAGTTTAACAAGTACAATCAGACACCATGTTAAAATAATGTTTTTACCTGTACTACTGTGCCCCAAAAGTAAGACTAATTATTTTTTTTCAAAAACTCTTTATTTATTCTTTCAAATTTATTTCATCGCCTTCAAAGTAACCTTCTCCGGACACAATGCACTTATGCCAACTTTTTTTCAATCCTCAATGCATGCTAAAAAGTCATCGGGCAGGGATGACCTTCAAAGCGCTCGCCGATTCACGTTGTATCTCTTGATTCGACTCAAAACGGGGTCTCTTGAGTTTTGGGAATAGCCAGAAGTCGCAAGGTGTGAATATGGTGGTTGTGGAAAGATATGGGTGTCATTTTTGGCGTTCTTTGCTAAATTTTAAAAGTCGCCGGAATCAGTTTTAGCACCTCACAAGGCTGAGCGTAACTCAAAGATTAATGAATATTTTGAAGTCAAATTTCTCACAGATGTCAAGGACAGTGCTGGCAACCTAAAAAGAAAAAAATTGAAATTCCCTAAGCCACGGGAATTTTAAATTGAAAATTGGTCTTACTTTTGGACACAGTAGTACGTGTTAACCTATTTGAGTTGGCTTAGCGCTTTGGCTATTGGTACAACAGTCTTCAGCTTAGAATCCTGGGTGTGCATGAATGCTTGCTAGTGGTTCGAAATCCACGTTAAATAGTAGGTAATTACCAACCGGTCTAATTACTCTAAAGTGTGCAAAAATTACTGTAGTGCGACAAATCAAACCTTTGAATTATTGTTGCTTTCAAATGCTAAGCATTTGCCTCTACGATGCACGATGGCTGATATGTGGCAAGTGCAGCATTATCCAAGAAGCAATATGAGAAGTTTTGTATATTTATAGGCCTTGTTGCAAATACCTTTTACCATCATAATTGAAATGTCATATCTCTACTCGTCTAGCTCGACACAATAACTTTCATCATGCAAATTTATGGTGTTTATACCAGTATAGTTAAGTTTTTTGTTGGTCTCCACTTCAAAATTTCGAAACCACCTTTTCCCAGTTCAGAAACCCAATGCGCTGTCCACTATTTTTTTGAATCTAGCTATTCATTAAGATGGGGCCTGATGGCTGAGTGACTGGCTCTCTGAATCTCTGAACCTGAGATTTCAGGTCCGAGTCTGGCGGTGCCATGGATGTTTGTAGTGTTTCGGAACTCATTTTAAAGCTAAGATTTCTGTCTAATATGACTAGAATGATAGGGTTAGAGCTGACAACCCTATATCGTAAAAAGAAAAATATCCGTCTCGTAATCTACCAGTAGGCAGACGGCCTTGACCCACCACAGGGCTGTTGTGACAATGAATAAGAATTTCGAGTATTAAAGTATAGATGCTAGAAAAATATGTTACTAATTTGTAAATGAGTAATACAGCAAACAATAAGTATCGATAAAAAAGTAATAAAACTATTCATGACATGCATAATTAGGGATATTTACTGACTTATATTAGGCAATTCATTTTTCTTACTAATTTTTTTATTTTAAAATTATCAATGTTGTTTTTTTAATGTGATATTAAAATAAGTAATATAAAAATTTTTTTTTAAAAGTCAATTCCTACTTTTTTTCACTCTATTGCAGAAAGTCCTTTATAAATAATTTTCATTCATTTTTTTTAAGTTTATGTGGGGCCATCTATTGGTAGATATATGCAACTTAAATCTTAAAAAACTAAAATCAATTAATTAAATTTAATTAGTGAACTAATATTCGAAAAAACTGTATTAACATCCAGTGTCATCCACTACAAGTTAAAAAAAAAAATGTATTTGAACTCGAGTGGATGAATAAAAAGTATTTTATTAACGACTGAATATTTGAACAAGATATATATAGTGAGAGTGTTAGCTAATAGAAGGAATTGAATAAATGTGTTTAGAGTATAAAACTCACCATTAGGACTTCTTACGCACGCTATCGATAAGTTCATCGTCATCGTCATCAATTTCGAAGTAACTCTCGCTGATGGGACTCAGTTCTGGCTTCGTTTGAATGTAAGGAATGACCGGAACGTGCCAATTCAACTGGCGGCGAAACTTCCTGGAAAGCCGAATTTTGGAAAGTCCAATAATCGGTGAAAAGATGTAGCCAGCGTATTCGTCATTGCCTTTAGCTTCTAAGATCACATTGGCTGCCGAACTGCTAATCAGGACACAGAGAAGGAAGATGGCACCGATCTGTAATTATTTGAAACGTCTAGACTTGTTACTTTTCTCAGATACAAATAAATATTTTGCTTATTTTCTATATTAAGTATGCATATGCTTAAAAACAGTGATACAATTCTTGATTATGATAATTTAAGAGAAATTTCTAAATTATTCAATTTCAGCAGAGTATCTTATTAAATTCCTACTATTAGTTCACACTCTCCCTATATATATCTTGTTCAAATTTTTAATCGTTGATAAAATACTTTTTATTCATCCACTCAAGTTCAAATACATTTTTTTTAACTTGTAGTGAATAACACTGATGTTAATACAGTTTTTTCAAATATTAATTCATTAATTACATTTAATAAATTAATATTTGAAATTTTAATTAATTTAAATAATTTTAGTTTTTTTTAGAATTAAGTTGCATGTATCTACCAATAGATGGCTCCAGATGTAAGAGAAAAATTTCAACTTTATTTATAAAGGACTTTCTGCAATAGAGTGAAAAAAAGTAGGAATTGACTTAATTTTTATTATTATTATATTACCTGTTTTTTTTATTATCCTAATGAATTTATGGCAATCACATCTATAAAACAACAGTATAAAATGTTATGATATAAAAAAATTTAAATAAAGGAAAATAAAAATTATAAGTAAATTAAAAAATTTAAATAAAAAATAAAAAAAAACCAATAAATAAATAATTAGTAAGACCTAAATTGTCCATCAAAAATGAATAAAAGATTCATATATTTCGCTATTCATTTTATTGTGTAAATATCAACAAAAACATGCTTGTTGCCAATAAAAAAAAATTAAATATAAAAATCTCAAAAAAGGTTAATTTTAAAAATTGTCATTTCCTATTGAAGAAATAAACATAAAATTGAACATTACGATAATTTTTAATCACTAAAATTAGCAGGATTTTTGCACATAATAAAACTGAAAATAAATATGCATTTCAAATATTATACAATTATTAGAGAAATTAAGAAATTTCAGCACTAAAAATTTTCAAATTAATTTATTAAAACTGATGGTTTTTCACTTAACAATTCACTATTGTATTTATTGTTATCCAAACTAAGTTATTATTTGAATGCTAGACTTAATCCAAAATAATTTTTTATGACATGAAAATTATTACATTATTATTTTGATCAATACTTCTTCTTTAATGGCACAACAGCCTGATGGTGGGCCACGACCATCTGCCTACTGGAAGATACCGAAACATGAGATGTTTTTTTTTTTATGGGGTAGGGTTGTCCGCCTTATATCCAACAATCTAGAATCTTATTACACCTGTCAAAAGGGGATTACGAACCCTTACAACTACTACTGTAATCAAAAAGTAAGACCAATTTTCAATCTAAAATTTCTGCGACTCATGGAATTTCAATTTTTTCTTCTTTAGGTTGCTGGCACTGTCCTTGACATCTGTGCAAAATTTGACGCCAAAATATTCATTAGTATTTGAGTTACGCTTGGCTTTGGGAGACGCTAAAACTAAGTTCCGGCGATTTTTGAAATGTCAGAATTAATTGAGCAAAGAACTTGCATTCAATTTTCTTTGCGGAAAAGTATAGAATGTTTCAGAAGGCATTCGGTGGGCATTCCTATATCGAAAAGAAATGTTTAGAAGTGGTATAAACAATTCAAAGAAGGCAGAGAACGCGTTGGAGACGAAGAGTCCTCTCGGTCGACCATCCACCTAAATCGACGAAGCTCACGCCCAAAACATTAAAGATTTGGTGCTTGCAAAACGTCGATTTATAATTAGAGACCTTGCTGAAATTTAGGAATTTCAAAGGATCGGTCAATTCCATTTTGGGCCTCAAACGCGTCAAATCTCAATTGGTACCGAAAACACTGAAGGCGCCAGCTCACACTGCACTGATTCATCGTGACTTTTTCGCGAAAAATGAAACCCATATCGTTACACAACCACCGTATTCCCACTGTGCGACTTCTGGCTTTTCCCGAAACTCAAAAGACCACTTTGGGGACATCGTTTTGAGTTCGATTGAAGAGATTTCAACGTGAATCGGCGAGTGATCTGAAGGCCATCCCTGCTGATGACTTTTTAGCATGCATTGAGGATTGGAGAAAACTTTGGCATAAGTGCATTGCGTCCGGTGGGGATTATATTGAAGGCGATGAAATAAATTTTGGAAGAATAAATAAAAAGTTTTTGAAGAAAAAAAAAAAATAATTGGTCTTACTTTTTGGGCACACTATTATCCGTAGCACCGAGGGCCATAGCGCTAGTAACTCGTCCATCAAGCCCCCGTTTCAATTACCAATTGTATATATTTAATTATATATTTCTTAAAAAGTAACTATTTTGCTATTACAATTTTGTAAAATTGTTACCAGGTTTAATAAAATTATTTTTTAATTGAAAATATAATAATATACTTAAATGCAATATTTTACCACGAAATATCAAGTTCATTCAACGAAGACTTCAAGTTGAAGGAATATAGATGTTAATTCCTTCAACTAATCATAAGCATTATTGCCTTTTTTTTCTATTTGTTTGCTTAATTCTTAATAAATATATTACATAACTTCTAAATAATCTATTCATACTAATTGTTAACTATTCAGTAATTTTTAAATGTTAACTATTCAGACATTCTGTTGAATTTCTCAAGAGTACTATACAATGTATACTGAAATGGTAAAATTTACTTACTTGTTATTCTTCATAAAGATGGCAGAATATTTAATGCAGGCAATATGTAATTTAATTTTAATAATTTTTAACTGAAGATCTATGTATTATTTTAAGTAAACTCTTCACACACACACACATAAATTATTGTTATAAAATGTTCTTCACACAATGCCTACACTTCACACACTGACATACACATACACACACACGTACATGTGTGTGTATGTGTGTGTGGTGTTTGAAAACATTTCATAAAAATTTTTTTACAAAATTTATTTCATTTACTAAAATATATTTTGTTGTCTTTTTTCCAAACGATGCATAAAATAAACAGGAAAAAATAAGACATATTTTAATTCAAATGTGATTCTAATGAAGGATTAGTATTTTATCTTTTTATGAAAAGCTGATTAGTTACATTAAATTTTTTAATTTACGAATTTTGAATTCAAAATAAATGTCAGAGACCTGAAATTAAATATCACATACGATTTTTTTAACATTTCTGAAAAAAAAAAGAATATAATTAACTAAAATTATTTTAGGAAAATAAAAAAAAATATTTTAAAGTTGATTGGAAATGTTAATTCATTCCATATTTTTAATACGTATTTTAAGAAAAACAATTTAGAAAACATATTTAGGAGTTCCTAATTAAAATAATGAAAAAATAAATCCTCTTAATTAGTATGTATCCTCACATTCCAGTTGATAAACTGTTCACAACTTCGAAAAAGTTTTTTTTGTTGCTTAATTTGCCTCAATAAATTTTAATTCACTGAATCTACATGAAAAAATTTAAATAAGTAAAGTATAAGTATATTCTAGAAAATTCTAAAAATTAAAAAAATAGTTTTCAATGCAGTTACAATTTAAGAAAGAATTATTATTATGCACTATGTGTGCTATAGATTATTAAAATTAACCTATGAACTAAATTATAATTTAAATTTTAAATGGTTTGTTCGAAAATAAATAATTGAATATTAATTAACTATCAAAATTTAATGATGCTAATATTCAGATAATAATTTCTATTTATAAATTAATAACTACTATCTACTTATAAACAAATAACTTTTTGTTAAAAGAGAATAATTTTAATAAATCGTTCTAAATATATCGATAAATTAAAAAAAAAAAAAAAATGAAATAGAATGCAAACGAAAAATTTATCGTATTTAACAATGAATATTATGTTGTAACAAATGGTATTCAGAATTAAATTTATTTTATTAATTTAATGTCCAACGTCTTATTAATTAAATGTCTAAAAATAATAGACCGAATTGAATGTTTTCAGAAATTTAAATAATCGTTTTAAATATATCAATTTTAATTAATAGTTCTAAATATATCAATAAATTAAAAAAAATGATATAGAATGCAAACGAAAAATTGATCGTATTTAACAATGAATAATGTTGTAACAAATGGCATTCAGAATTAAATTTATTTTATTAATTTAATGTCTAATGTCTTATTAAATGTCTAAAAATAATAGACAGAATTGAATGTTTTAAGAAATTTAAATAATCGTTCTAAACATATAATTTTAATAAATCATTCTAAATGTACTGATGAGGTAAAAAAATTAAATAGAATGCAAACGAAAATGTTATCGTATTTAACAAGGAATATTATTTTGTAACAAATGGCAATCAGATTTAAATTAATAAAATAAATATCTAAAAATAATAGACAGAATTGAATGTTTTAAGAAATTTAAATAATCGTTCTAAATATATCAATTTTAATAAATTGTTCTAAATATATCAATTTTAATAAATTGTTCTAAATATATCAATTTTAATAAATCGTTCCAAATATATCAATTTTAATAAATTGTTCTAAATATATCAATTTAAATAAATCGTTCTAAATATATCGATAAATTAAAAAAATTAAATAGAATGCAAACGAAAAATTTATCGTATTTAATAACGAATATTATTTTGTAACAAATGGCATTCAGAATTAAATTAATAAAATAAATGTCTGAAAATAGTAGACAGAATTGAACGTTTTAAAAAATTCAAGAATTTTTTTTTTATAATTAATAATGGTTGGGACTAATCTGAATTATTACTAGCTGTAAGGTATGTAAAAAATGCTTTAAATTTATTTTTGTAAAACAATTGTAATATTTTGAAGTAGAATTTACAGTTTATTACACTTATTTAGAATTTAGAAGCCAATTTGCACAAAGTGAAATAATTATATTTTAAAGTTTTAAAAGCATTATAGTACATCATGAAAAGTTTATGCTTCAATAATAATTAAAATCTTTTTTGAGTAAAAAAAACTTTATAACACATAATTTATTAAAATTCAACATTAATTTATTAAAAATTAACACTAAGTATAGAATAATATTTCTTTTTAAATTGTAGCTGCATTAAAAACCACTTTTTTTTACTTTTAAGAATTTTCAAAAATATACTTTTTACCATGCAATGGAGCCCTATTAATAGGATTTAAAAAAAATTTTCCAAGTGATTCAATGAATACTTAATTAAAACTTATTGAAACAAATTAATCAATAAAAAAATATGTTCAAAGTTTTGAATTTTTAAAACTGGGATGTGAGAGAACATACTAATTAAAATGATTTACTTTTTCATTGTTTTAATTAGGAACTTTTTGGCGACATTATTTTCTTAAAATACTTATTAAAATATGAAGGTAATTAACATTTTCAATCAACTTTAAAAATAATTTTTTATTTCCCTAGAGTAATTTTAGTTAAATTATATATAAATAAGTATAGTCCAATTGAAATTATATTTCAATAAATATATATTCAAATTTTTGATATTATTAAACATAAAATGCTTTTACATATTCTGACATTTTTAATGAATTTAATTATCAGTAATTGACAAGTTTAAAAAAATTTTGTTGTTATTTTAGTTTTATATAGTTTGAGGAAAGATGAAAAGGCTTTTTACATAACATAAACAAATCTGATTTTTGATTTATGATAAAAGAATAAATATACATCTATATATTCTTACATTTGAATTAAAATCTGGTATTTTTATTTAAAATAATATTACATAAAGATAAAATTATATTATAATTATTATATAACGATAAAAAACCATTGGCATGTAAAATAAATCAAATTTGAGCTCCTATTATTTTAAAAGAAATTAATCATTGGTTTAGTTTCTATAGAATAATAAAATCATCAAAAATAAAAGAGTGAACTTCTATTATTTTGAAAGGAAGAAATTACAGAATAAATCATTTTTTTCTTTAATTCAATTTTTATTTCAATTGAAATAGAATAAATTCAGAAGAATCTTATATATTGCTCTAAAAAATATTAATAAATTTTTAGAGTTTATTTTACCTCGGTATTCCCCCGCTATCTTATGCACGGATGACAACCTTATCTCTACAATGGCCAGTTTGTAAATTCTGAATTCGGTTTTTATTCAATTGATAGAAAAAAATCCATCTGCCTACATTTAACTGTATTTGATATTGAGTTTTCATTAAAAAATACAAGTAAGCAATTCGTACTTAATAATTTTTTTTATTTTAATTAAAATGATTAACCTATTGATCTATTATCCACCTATTGAAGACATAAACGTTGTCAACTATTGAATAATTTTAGTGGAAATGATATTTCGTTATTGAATATTGATTATTGTAATTAATTGGAAAAGCATACATGTCTGTACTTAATAAAGGAATATATGAAAAAAAAATCCATTTCATAACAAGTTTGATCCATTTGAAGAATAAATGTTGTCAATTTGGCATTGTATATATTGAAATTTAATTTAATGTATTTTTGATTTATTGAGTTGTCATTAAAACCATACATATAAGCAATTCGTACTTAATAAATACTTAATAGAATATATAATAATATTCTAAAACGATTCCATTTTGTCAATTACTGGATATACCTATCATCCACCTGTTGAAGAATAAATGTTGTCAATTATTGAGACCACTCATTCTCTAGTATTGATTATTTAATGAATATTTTATTGAGTTGATTGAGTTTTTTCATTAAAACTATACATATAAGCAATTCGTACTTAATAAATACTTAATAGAATATATAATAATATTCTAAAACAATTCCATTTTGTCAATTACTGGATATACCTATCATCCATCTGTTGAAGAATAAATGTTGTCAATTATTGAGACCACTCATTCTCTAGTATTGATTATTTAATGAATATTTTATTGAGTTGATTGAGTTTTTCATTAAAACTATACATATAAGCAATTCGTACTTAATAAATACTTAATAGAATATATAATAATATTCTAAAACGAATTCCATTTTGTCAATTACTGGATATACCTATTATCCACCTGTTGAAGAATAAATGTTGTCAATTATTGAGACCACTCATTCTCTAGTATTGATTATTGAATGTTTTTCTTTCTCTAGTATTGATTATTGAATGTTTTTCTTCATATTTTTACATATTCAATAACAAAACTGTATATGAATATATAATTGTAATAAATATACAATCATATTAATCAAATTTTGTCAATTATTGGATTTACCTATTCGTTGATATAGTTAACGATTTACCTATTTATACACTTATTTGTTGCTGAAATATTTAAATTCATCTATTATGAGGATCAATTCATCTATTATATACATGTTTCTTGTTAATACAGAAGCAATTAATAATGCATAAACTATTTATTTTGTTCTGACTGTATAATGATAAACTGAATTCACATCAACTATAAGACTTCTTTGCTTCATTAAAATTTCATTGATTGCTAATACATTGGAGAAAATAAATATTCCTCCATTGATATATTATTCTCATTAGTATTTTTTTTTAAATTTTATCACAATTCTGCTCCACAATTTTGATGTAGTTTCCATCATGTTCTCAACCCCAATGTGATCATATTACTCTCAATGTTAGATTAAAAAGAATTTATATTTTAATTTATTGAACTCATTAACGTTATAAATAGTGTAAATTTTCTAAACAAATAGTTCATAAAATCATACTGTTAACAATGCTTGCAAATTAATGATAATGAATAAATCCAAATAAATTGTGTTATGTACCCATGCATAGCTATTACTTACTCTAAACTAATTAATAAAATTTGCAAATGTTATTCTAGCTTTCCTTTAATAAATACAATTATTTCTAATATTTTCTTAAATATTAAAGAAAATAGAAAATAGAAAATAAATCATTACATTATGGAATACAAAATGAACTCAAATTCACCAACAAGGTAGTTTTAAAATGGTTTTTAATATAAGGGGCTATCAAAAAGTTTCCGTTCATGCAGAATTGGTATGCCAGCGATGCAAAATCGCTTTGAGTATTTAAGCAATCCTACCTCTGTTTCACCTGGTTGAATATACTCCTTTTTTAGAATAACGCCTTTTTCTGCTGCTTGAAATAGTTCAAAACTGTCCATTGCACTTCTATGTCCATCGACCTTTTAAGGGGACCGAAAATCACATGGGGAGATATCAGAACTGTAATGCGGATGATCGAGTGTCTCCCACTTTTTATGGAATATAACTTTTGTGTTAAATCTTTTGCAATTTAAGAATGTGTGCTATTATGAATCAGAATCACCGCGATTTCACCAAGCCTTAATTGCACGTCTAATCTCTCCAGCGTTTCGCAGTACAGTTCCTCACTGATGAAGATTCCTTTAAATCAGCAAGTACTTATATTCTGTGTAGACGTATTTGGTACTAACGTTGCAATGGTTAATGTTTCAACATTTTCCATATACACTTCGGAAATAAACGAATCCCATGCCAAGATTCCATGCTTACATACGCGCATTGACGAAGAGCTACTTTGCATATACTCTGCAGCAACAGTCTCAAACGAAAACTTTTTCACGCCCTTATTTAATTTATTTACTATAGTTTATATATTGAGATAATTAAATAAAATGCTGATAGCCATACGTTAATTTTTTATAACGTCAACATTATCCTTCAGATGCCTACACAGGTTGGAAACTACTTCTTCACGAAGTGGATTTTAACATTTGTTTAACATTGTCTTCACGAAAAACTGTTAGCTTAAAAATTTGATTTAATTCAAAATTTTCAATACACAGGCTCTAAAAAAACCAATAAGTTAAATAAAAACACTCATTCACCTGAAATTGAAATAAAAAAATAATCAAAATTATACATAAGTATTTCATTATCTTTACATTTAGTAAAACACTTATAAAATTCAAAAATGATTACTTTTTTTAAATACTTTACCTAGTTAAAATTAGATTAAGCTAATTTTGAATGTTAAAACGCTAATTAAAGATTTCCATAATCTATATACTATCAGTATAAAGATTTCTTTAAGATAATTTCCGTACAAAATCACTTTTCTTTGCTGCATCACTTAGAAATTCCTTTCTTTTTTCATCTTTCTAAGCACTTTCGTGGAAATAAAACCAGATGCGAGAGCGTGGGTTTGCCAGAAATAAATATTTCGCTCTTTTTGATGTTTGTGTTTAAGAACACCATAAAAAGTAGGCCCATAAAATTCCAAACTAGCTCACTGATACAAAAAATCATAAATCGCTGAGTATCGAAGGAAAAAATGTGTTATCATTGGTCAACAATTTATCTTGAAGCCCAGATGTTGCTCTGGTGGAATGATAATCTTGAAATGTTAAGGCAAACAAAATTTGAAGGTTAGAAGAGTAGAGTCAAGAAAAAAAAGGTTTATTTTATTGATTATATTTTTTAAGTTACAATTCAGTTATAACTAATACAGTCAACATCGGTTTACTGATAAATTGCAGGAACGAATAAGTAGTAGAATGATAAAAAGAATCCAGAGCACTTTGAGTTGAACTTGCACTAATCTCGAGTATACTTCAAGGACATCCAAAATCTTTTTTGATGTTACTCAATATTAATAAAGAGATTATCATGTCTGGTTTGAAAATAAGATGTGTTTTCTATTTTATTCTAACGATTACTTCACTTCACTTTCAAAAAATAATTTTATCTTTAGAAAAGTGTTGTGTCATTTCGATTAACAACTAGTATTAATATATCTAATTTGTGATCCAATATAGACTATTGTTTTATTCAAACACGACCCAAGAAAATTGAAAGGTTGGACAATACTGAATTAAAATGTTTTGCCACTTTATCTGAGTTTCAATATAAACTGATAACCAATTTACATGGATTTTTATGATTTTTCTGAAGTACTGAAAGAAAGCTAAATGATAATACCTCCGAACAAAGAGCAAAGTCTGGTTTAAAATACATTAGTTTTTACAGGACGGGTGATTAGGTGATACAGGATCAAGACTTTTAATTTTGGCAGTTTTAATTTTTCCACTCACAACTGAGTCGACGAATTTCGTGGCAATTTTTTTTACTACATTCAATGAATTTCAAAAACAAAAAATGAGTAACTCCAAAAAGTTTGGATTATGGAACGAGGAATCAAATCATAGGATTACTGAAAACAGGAATTCTGAAGTTCAGATTGTCAGGGATTTAAACGTGACGCTGAGCCTCTTTACCAATGCAAGGAAAGAAGAGTTTCTAGAGGTAGAATTAGAAGAAAGAAAGCATGAGTATGGTAATCAAAGAGCCCTGTCTGTCAACGAAGGTCGACATTTATCCATTACCACAAAGAGATTCACGGACAGAAGTTCAATACGCAAGTTCGTATGGAAAGAGAAATTACCCACTACCAGTTTTTCAAATCTCTGAAAATGAAACCATTATACTATCAGAGGTTGAGATGGTCTCGGTAGGCAAAGATGTGTGGACAGAGGCACACTGACACCTATCTGACTTTATAAGAAGCTTTGTGAACGCTGCAAAATACACTATGGATCTTGTAACACTATGTTACCTTTTCAGATAACTATAATGGATGGATGGACGACAAAGCGCTTTCACATAGAATAGCACTTTCACATAGGTTCATCTCATCAAATTTATGACATCCCCCTGCTTTGGTGTCATATTTCTAAACCTACAACCTGTATTGCATTCTTAGGATTTTTCTTGGAGGGTAACTTAAATTCGCCTTTCTTCTATTAGAAATCCATTTAGGACTCTCAAATAATTGGAAGTAAAGTATACTAGAGTGGGGCTGACTTGTTCAGGGATTCATAAACTGGCTTATATCAAGTAAGAATTAATGTTGTGAGAGCTGCATATAACTGCAAGAGCTCATTATGTTTTCATTTTAATTCATTTTTATTTGAAAGGTTTTTAAGTTCTATTTGTATTATTTACAGCATTGATAAGACTCAGGGATCATAGCAGTATTTACCTTGTTAGTGGGGCCATTTTGTATTCCTGTGACCCTAATTTCGTTAAAATATATTCAGGGAATTCGAGAGAATATCCTCCAAAAAGTGAAAAATTTTCTTAGTTTTGAACACCAATTTAATTTTCATCAGATGTCTTTGAAAATGTGTCATAAAAACAAATCACTTATTAATATTGTTGGGATATGATACTATGTTTCCCATCCTGATTGTTGCTTTCCTCACTTTTTTAATTCTCTTAAAAAATTGCATTATTTGGTTTAATGAATTTTTCTAGGTTATATTCCTCATTATTTCAAAAAATTACATTAACGAGAGTTGAAATGTTTTCTAGCCCATTGATAGTGCAATAGCTTTGCGAAGTGGAGGAGTCTAATTCAAAACCTGACATGCAAAATCAAACTGAATTCACTTGTGTTTGCAGGCATGAAAATTTTTAGGCCCTAAATTCATAAAAGTTTCAGGAAGAAAATGCGAAAAAATAACAAACTTTACAGAAAACTCTGAGAACTTTTACTGTGAAAAATATGGAATAATTGTGAGAGATGTCCAATTAGCTCGGGGTTAAATTTCCTTCTACCTCAAATGATTAAATGTCATCGTTATTAAATAAATTATAATCGTTCATTTGATACCATATGGCATACAGTGTCGTTTTTTAACAAAATTAGACTTGAATAGTTACATGGGTAATTTTGAGCCGATGTTAAAATAGATAACCTGTTATAAATTACTCAGAAATGTATAATGAATATATAAAGAATAATGTTTTTATAAATCATTTTATGAAGAATTTCTTTTTCTATAAATTCTTATAACATATATCAGTAGATATCTTAATTATTAACAATAATTCTCCTATAAATTATAGTATATATTGCAGGCTCTTCCTGGTATTCAAAACTGTAATGGAAAGTAGATGTACTGTTTATAACCCTCCTCAAACAATTAGCCCCGAGTAAAGTTGAACCCGCTGCTTACTTATAGTTTCTCTAGTAGACGATTGCAAGATAGGATGATCATCATTTCAAACAATATTCACTCATCATTTAAAAAAATGGTGTGTCACATTCATAATAAAAACAAGTATGATGCAACTGAGTTAATCTCTATATTTCTTTTAATTAAAAGATTTTTGTAGCACCAATTCACCTGCTTATAGAATTTAACTTAAGATTTACTTTTAAAAGACATACTACACCATAACTAGTTTCAATTATTCAACCAAACAAATAACAAAACTTTAAAAAAAATTTTAAAGTTTCATATATGTTGGAATTTATTAAAGTATCTTTTTAAGACAAATCTTTCAATTAAGACTCGGATTTATTTACTAATGTTACCATGGTAACAATTTCAGACATAACTCACCTCACTGGTCAAGATATGAAATGTTACATTAGATTTAATTCAAGTGTAATCAATCAGTTTAAAGTTTTCCTTATCAAAACACTCTTTTCTTTACTAAAATATCTGTAGATAGAATTTCCTTGAACTTTTTGTTTTCTATAGTGTGCTGAATTTATTGAGATAAAAACTTATCTGTTTTTTTTTTAAATTCTGCATGAATCAATAGACTTTTTATCAATTCTTTGACGATTTATAAAAAGGTTTGAATAGCTTGGGGGGTCAGAATTCCTTCTGCATCAAAGGACTCTATAGACACCATGTTAGGACTTCGTGCTTGTGTGTTGGTACTTTGTACTATTGTAGTCACAAATGCAAAATTTGTTGACTATTCGGGGTAAGAACTTTTTCCTTTAATTTAGATTTCATAATCTCACTGGGTATGTAAAAAATTAGACCAGCATATTTTTTTTTATTGCTTGTGAATAAATAAGAGATGAATATTATATTCCAGAATTATTGAAAAGAATATAAAAAATTATTTATTTAGTTATTTAATTCAAAGTGAAAATAAAAAAATGTACGATTTATAAGAACTTAACAAATAACATTTATAAAAATATAATAATATAATTATATAACAAAATAAAGTTTTAAAATTTTGAGAATTTTTCTTTATTTTTTATTAATTTTTTCTAATAAAGTTGATTTTTCATGTTACTTTTATAAATTTTCAATAAACTAAAGAAAAAAATATTAAAAAATAATTCAATAAAAATTTTCTGATCAATGAAAATTAAATATTTGGCAGTAAAAATTTCATTGATTTCAGCTAAATCAGAACTTTTGAAATAATTTTAAATTATTTTTCCTCTTTTATTAAATTAATAAAATTTTTGAAATGATTATATTTTGAAATTGTTGCAAAAAAAAAAGTGATGAAATTAATGCTTCATTTCTTTCTACTCATGCAATAATGTCTAAAACTTTAAAGATTTCATTAACCATAAAACAGAAGCATTTTAATGATTTTAAATCTGCTTTATAAGGATTTAAAGAAAAATTGCTTAATGGTTTTAACTTTTAAAAATCCCTCAGTTTAAAAAAAAAATGAGAACAAATTTTATTAATATTAATGATTATCAAATGTTTTATTTTAATAAAATAATATTTAAAAAATATTACCAGACCACATTTTACCGTTTAAAGTGCCGTTAACTATATAATTTGAACCAGCTTTTTATAGGCATAAAAATTATTTATTGAAATTTTGAAATGTGCTGTTTTGCTTTGTTATTAATTTTCGGTTTTTTATCAAAGGAATGAAATTTTTTCAGAAAGGAATATAAACTCAGATTGCTAACTTAGATTAAAATCGGTTATTATTATTTTATGCAATTTATTACTTTGCATCTCAATACTTTAGTCATGCATTTTATTCAATATTTTTTAAATTTCTATTTAAATTTTAAGTAAGCATATTTCTTGAAAATATTTTTAGAAATAATTTGGTTTTATTATACGACACAATGAGATAAGTATTTATATGCATATAATAAAACATGGCATTTCAATGAATTTACATTGATTTGCATATGGTTTACTTTTGCCGCATTCTAATCAGATTGAATTGTAGTTCGAAAAACTTTTTAAAAGTAGTTTTAACTTTCTCGCAAAATTGTACCTGAGAACTTTTACTGGAATAATATTATAACATAAAGTTCAAGTAGAACTAAAGAAGGAATAGCTTTATGACAGAAGTTCTTAAATTGAGTTTTTCGATAAACATCTCTCCTTTAGAATAAAATGTTCAGTTTCTGTACTAAAAACTACTGTACTATACTTTTCAGATTCTTTGAGCTCTTTTAACTGTTCTTCATTTGATATTATTCGAAACAGTTAGACACTCAAAATATATTTTGGAAGACGATATTTTCATATAATTTTTTAAAGCATTCAATGTTAGAAAAAAGTGCAATAAACTAAATAAATCGAAATATATAAAATTGTACAATTTCATGTATATATTTATAAAGTAATTATGTTCTTCTTAAAAGATCATTGCTATGAAATGAAATAGTTCTGTAATTGAAAAATAAGCTAATTTGACACACACTTTATATTATTTAAATATTCGTGTTCTGATATTGCATTTGAGAATGATTATTTGCTAAGTTTCATAATTACATTTTTTTATCTTCTTTTAATATCTTTAATTAATTAATTAAAAGAATTATTCTAGAATGATTAATGTACAATGTTTTAAAATAAACAAATGAATTTCAGTTTCTTCTTTTTTAAAAACGAAGTTTATATGTGATAAAATTGATTAAAAACCAAATGCTAATATAGAATTTATAATGAAATGTTGATCTATTATTTTTGTAGTAAAGCTAGTCTTTTACTAATTATATATACTGTTTCAATATGTTTGCTTATGTATTTAATAATGCCCATAAATTAAAAACATTCTTTTCCTTATAATATATAGTTGAACCTGGGGATGGGACCATCTTTTGAATTCATCTATCTTATATTGAAATTCTCTGTAGAAACATTATTTTAAGAAGAATTCGTTAATTGTCTTAATTTTTATTGATTCTATATTTCATGCTTATGAATAAACATATGAACATAGAAAATTATTAATTGAATCAAGAACACATGAATCTAAAAAGCTTTTAATTGAATCATGGATATATAAATCTAGAAAAATCTTAATTGAATCATGAACAAATGAATCAAATAGTTCTTTTGAATTACACTGCATTGAAATTGAAGAAGTATTTCAGCTTCGTTACTAAATGATTCAGAATATAATTTTTTAATTTATATTTTTGCTCATTATTTTAAAGATTAGTAGCAAATCTCTTAAAAAAAAAGTAAATATAACTCAATCTAATATTATTAATAAATAAAGTGATAATTTCAATTTCTTAAACATCGGCTGTTTCAATACAACCTTTTAGATATTTCTTGATTATTGAGACAATCACAAAAGGTGGACTTAGAGCCCTTTTTGAAGTTTTAATTTTTATCATGTGAAAATGTGATATATCATGTTTAATACATTATCATGATAGTTAATTTATTCAAAGATTTTTTTTTCAGAAAATAAAGATATAAAAATTTATTTTTAATGGGTTTTAGCACAAGGTTCTGAGTGTTACTCCTAAAACAGAGGCAGATTTGGAATTCTTGCACAAGCTACGAGATGATTATTCGGTAAGCAGCTTCATGTATTCTCATTGAAATTTTAACAATCAAAGACTATTAAATTACTATTCTAACATATATCTGCGCAAGTCATTTTTTTCTGAGATTACATTTGATTGCAAAGAAAGTATAAAATAATTATAGATGCCCAATTTTTAAAAATTAAAAATATACATTTAAAGAATAATAAATTATGTATAAAAACCATTGTAACATTTGTTAATTATAACTATTATTATTTTTGTAAGAATTATAATTAAATTTATAGTTGGTTACATTTATTAAAAAATAAAATATTTTCTTATAAAATCACGAATAAAAAGTAAGAACTGTTTTTTAATAATAAGGGCATTTCAAAGTAAATGATGGAATATTTTTTAATTGATAATTAATAAATATTTATAAGCAAAAGAAAACTACTATCAGCCATAAACATAACAACAGGTAATAAATTGTAGAATAGAAAATCTTTATAAGTATACAAGTTATACTCATTAAAAATATCCTTTTTATAATAAAAGATATATTAAATTTAAGAAATTTAACCTTACAGATGTCCTTTCATTATTTTTATTAAATATTTTCGTTAGCAACTTTAGTCTTTTTTTTAAATAACCAAAAATAAAAAAATGATATTATTTATTAATTATGATTTCTTTAATAAAATTGAAAATACCATTATAACATAATATATATAAATAAGATATGTAATTTATCAAAATTACATTTCAATTTCATGATAATCTACATTAAAATGTATTTGTATAGATATATATATTTAGTTTCTAAACAAATGCATCTATATATATAGTATAAATGTATATATATTTTTTTCACAATTTGTTACTAAGTAATATATGCATTTAGAAAAAATGTAAATTTTTTTTTTTGTATTTTTAACCAATGTGAACGAAACTAAAGTCTATACAAATACAATTTATATAGATTTTAGTTTCTAAACAAACTATATATATAGTATGCATGTATTTGTTTAGAAACTAAAATCTATATAAAATCTAATATTCTTTCACATTGGTTAAAAATACATAAAAAAAAAATTAATTTTTTCTGAATGCATATATGACCTAGTAACAAACTGTGAAAAATTAAAAAAAGCGACAGATTAAATTTCATGTAAATGAAATGTTGATGTGTGTGAATAGTGTTTAATAAACACTTATTCATACACATAAAAAAAAAAATCTTCCTCTTAATTTCTTATCTAAGGTACTTTTAGAACCTCTCGAATCCCTCAAAGTTCGACAATAATGTTTACTATAATCGATAAATCACTCTCCACAATGACAAATGATTTTGGAGTGGATAAAGGACAAATGACTTCAGTCAAAAGACAAAAGATCATCTCAGCACTTTATCGATTGTGTCTAAGTCAACAAATATCTCCACCCCTCAGTTCCAAAATGCACACTTGATGATAAAAAAAAATGGCTTCTTATCTTTATTGTTGGATGTTATGGAATTATCAGAGAAAACATTTTAAGACATTGATTTCTAATTTATTGTCTTTCATAAGTAGTAGGAGTTAGGATATTATAGGAAATAAATCAACGGGATATTTATCTAATATTTTTAATAACAATTTATAAACGAGAATGCTATAAATCAGAATTTTTTTTATTTGAATGGGTATTGGAAATTCAATATGAATAACAGCTTTCATTTATGCTGTGTTGATGCTATAATGAATGAAATCAGCAATCTATCTAATCATTTTCTTAACAAGTATTATAAAAAAAAAAATTTAAGTCAATTCCTACTTTTTGCCACTATAATGCAGAAAGTCCTTTATAAATAATTTTCATTCATTTTTTAAGTTTATTTGGCGCCATCTATTGGTAGGTATATGCAACGTAAATCTAAAAAAAAAAAATTAATTAATTTATTAATATTTGAAAAAAATTGACTATTTTATGAACGATTGAAAAAAACACTTTGAACAATATATATATAGGGAGAATGTGAGCAAATAGAAGGAATTGAAAAATTAGTTTTAGCATGACAAGTGAAAATGTTTTTATGTTTATTTATTTATCAACATACTCTATTTTATTCTATTTTGATGGCACATTTAGTAAATTTGGAGATATTTAGAGTATTGTAGTCTTGAATAAACATCTACTATCGTTAAAAAAACTAACTGGATATCTGAAAATAAAAAAAAAATAATAAAATGCTTTGTTTTAAATTAACAAAAAATGCATATAATGGAATATATTTTTGTATTAGACTGTATACAATATGTAATTAATAACTTTCAATCCATTAATATAAATCATATTCCTGAAAAATAAGCATTTTTGTTGAAAAATAATAATTTATTTCACAAAAAAATTATTAATAATACTTTTTTTATTTCAACTACCAAATTAATAAATTTAATGAGTTTTAAAATTTTGCACTAAATAAATCAAATAAATATTTATTAATATATTTTATAATCAAACATAACAATCCACAATTATATAATCCATCTACGTCATTTAATTTTGTGTTTCTATCAACAAATCCGGTACTTTAATTGAAATCCGTTGAAAAAAATCGCTTATTTAATAAAAATTATTAATAATTTTCTTTGATTTCTACTACCAAATTAATAAATTTGAAGATTTTTAAAATGTTTCACTAAATAAATCAAATAAATATTTATTAATATACTTTATAAACAAAAATAAGAATCCAAAATTATATAATCCATTTACATCATTTTTTTTTGTGTGTGTGTTTCTATCAACAAATCTTATAATTTTAATTGATTATATTGAAATATTTATATAAATTATCAAATTCACATCCAAGGCTAAGGAATTCAGAGTAAAAGAAAACCAATAAATAAAGCAGATTCAACAGAGTCCTTTTACACCAAAATTCCTATCATTACTATAATTCAAGGGCATTTGTAATGTAAGAGAGATACCCTGAAGATTGGGACCACTGAAGCGAAAAGAAACTACTTTTTTTTTTCTTCTTTCTACCTTTCCTGTGGGGCCTGTGCGGTGATATGAATCTTTTGTTGTCTCTGTCGATCGATTTCTTGAAGAAAGTAAACACAACAACAGCTTTTCCCGTAGTTTTGTCAATTTCACAGTCCAAGGAAGGGTTGATTTCCTCGACGAATTATTGATAATGTTTTCCGAACTAGAAATTTCTTTTTTTTTTCGGAATGTTCTATATAAGAATTGTGTAAAGTTTTTAGTGTATGAAACATGGAGTATAAAAACGCTAAATGTTATAATTATTTAATTTTTTATTAATTTTATTGCTTTAATTAGATACTTTTTAACAGAAAATTAGAGGAACAACTATTGTAATTAATTTTAATTGCTGGGCAAAATTTAATTAAATTCGAATTAAAAATTTTTGGTTTCGTAAATTTTATTAAAAATTATCTGTGCAGAATTAAACGTCTGAAAACAATAACTCGCCTCAAATATCATAAATTAATTAAACAAATTTAGGTGCCTGAAGGCCGAGTGGCTAGTACTCGGTACCACAGGTATCGAGTTCAATTCCGGCTGTGCCGTGGATATTTGTACAGGTTCGAATCCACTTTAAACCGTAGGTCCCGTCCGTGGCATATCTTCAAGCTACAACACGCCCCCTGAGTAGTGCTTAGCTGAGGTAACGGCAGTGCAGCCCTGGCTTATGGCATAAAGATTAACTGTCCTCTGTCTGCTAGCTGCCAGCACCGTCGTTCATCAAACAACAACAGCTAAATAAATTAATCATTCTCATGTGAAAATTCCCAATAACTATTTTTAATCTGTGCCATATTTTGAAATATATATTGGTTTTAATTTGGGATATTAATCCAAAACATATACATATTCTACATTATTTAGATTAACATAAGAAATGGTTCAGTCATATTCATCTGTGCTATATAAAGACATATATTGAAATAAATGTGTATTAAGAAATGCATAGAATTCTCTGCGTTAGATAATAGAAAATTCTAGTAATTTTCCTCTGATTTTTTTTTTTTACATTTTGAAATCTTAAATATATATGGCTCTTTTTCTTTTGGACATTTTCTTTTGTTCTATTAGATGCCTGACAGTAAAATAATAACATATGTCACGAAAAAAAAAATATTTTTAATTAAGGAAGTTATTTGATGATGTGTATAGTTTAGAGTGAATATTGTGTGCATTGTTTTCATTGACTATACCATAATATCAGGAAAATATTTATGGGTATATATTTCTAAATTTATTATACTAATATTAAATTATTCTGAATTTATAAATTATTTATTATTTTTCAATTTTAGTTTAAAAAAATTATTAATATTTGATGAAATCAACAATGTTTTTAATTTTTCTTATTTAAATTCACCAATTTCATATTAAATAAATTTTTACGATGTTGAAAATAAGTTGTCCCTTTCTGTTTAAAATGTCATTTTAAACCATATGAAATTATTCTTTTGCCGTCCATTACAAAAAAGTATTTTCAAAGTTAACAGATTGATTTAAATATTAGTATTCATCTGTTCTTTGAACAATTTTAATATTAATATTTTTGCTTTAAAAAAAGAAAGTACATCTTATTTAAATAATTTATCAAGAAAAAAATTAAAAATTTTATACACTAAGTTTAAAAAAGTGTATACCGACAATATACTAATAAACTAATTTATTTATTTATTATTTTTCATTTATTTTAATTTTCTTATTTATATATTAAAATGGTAATTCAGAATTTTAAATGAGGAATTTATGATCTTCATTTAAAATTTATTCTATATTTTTAAACATATTATAAACATTTTGTTTATTAAATAAAAAATCACTTGGAATGCAAATTTTCTGTGTTATTAAAACCAATATTGAGTGAAATTTAATTTTATTAATTTGCATTATAACTGATGCAAATTAAAAAAAAAAGGCAATCATTGGTGTTGGGTTCTGTAGACTCGATCCTTTCTTTTGCTTATTTTCATGTATTATGATATGTATTAATTCATTTAAGAAAGATTTATGAGAAATAGATTCAATAAGTTTTCTGTAAATTAATATATTTATAAAAAAATAGTTTTTGGATTTAATAAAAAATTTTTTATGATTGAAATTTATATTCCTAACTTAAAAGATGCTCTTGTATTCTAGATTTTCTTCCAAAATTATGTATCCTAATAAAAATAATAATTTAAATATTAATTGGTATCAAAATATTGGAGAATAGTGTAATACACTCATGTCCATAAATTAAGGATATTGAAGTTCAGGCAAAGAAAAGAGACAGAAGCAAACAAATTTGACTTATTTGTAAAGTCTATTTATTAAACAAAAGCAAAGAGCAAAAAAGATGCCATATATGTTTGACATAATTAATAAAAATTGCGATTTTTACTCCCTGGAGCAAATTTTCAAAAAAGAACCTATTTACAAAAACAGTATAACATGGTTAGTATGATGGTTAATATGGAGTATGTCTCCCGGACGATGCAATAAAGGTACCCAACGCTCTAGGCATGCTGAGTATCAAATTATTAATCTGATCTTGGGGAATATTACGCCACTCATCAAGCAATGCCCTCTGAGGTTCTGCTGGACAGGTGGGAGTTGAGGGGCTGCAATTCGTCGGCCAAGCATGGTCCCCACACATGCTCTATTGGATTGAAGTCCGGTGAGTATGGGCCAATCCATACGGGTGGATATCCCTCCAATTGAAGGCATTCGTCTACAACAAAGCTTCCAGACGGTGAGTGACGAGCGTTGTCCTTCCATAAACAGAAATTCAGCACCCAGGGCCCCCGAAACGTGAGAAAATGGTACATGAGTTGTTCTTAGAATGACATCCTTGGCAGATGTGGCTCTGTCATCCTTGGCTACCCCTGAACATGCAGGTCATTCCTGGAACCAAGAATACCCCTCCCCAAACGAGCCATCCTGCACCACCGTGAAATGTTCAATGGTGTTCTCTTGGTGGTAACGGGTACCTGGGCGCTTCATATGAAAGTCCGGCGAGAATCAGACCGCAACCAAACCTGACTCGCTGGAAAACATCAAACACGACAAAGTCCACTTTTGCGGTGTCCGCCAATGCATACTCTCTTACCCAGGTTAACGTAGACGACAGTGAGTTCGCAAAAGAGAACACATCTGACAGGCCTGGCTGCTCGGTTACATAGACCATCAAAGTTCTAAGCGTTCGTACACGCGTCTGCCTGAAACTGCTCAAAACGGTAGCTGAAGAGAGCCGACGAGACAGGTCTTTCGATGCTGTGCTCCGTCTACTTCTTTTGCAGTAAATGCTAAATACCGGTCCTCATTCGGCGTTGCAACTCGGGGCGACCTGTGCTGTAACATCTACCTCATTACCATCTTGGAATCGTTGGCAGGCCTGAGATGATTCTCTGGGAGATTCCAAGTTCCTCGATACTTCTCTGCTGGTGTGTCCACATTCCAGTCGTCCGATAATTCTACCACGCAAAAACTCATCCAAATGCCCTTTGTGCCATAAATCCGCGTGGCTATTGCACTGAAAGGCTTTTTAAAGCGCTTGTGAAATAATTTTACTTTCTTGCCACCATTCTTATATACCCGTCTCTTACACTCGTCACAGACGAATTATCCGCGCCATCTGGTGGTTTCTTGTAATTTGCACATGCTCTTCCTCAAGATGTGTGTATAATTCCTACAGTGAAATTATTTTAGAGTTCCACTCTGTGTGATTTGAATTAGTCCTTAATCATGTATGCTGAGTGTAAAAGCAAATAGAATATACAATGTTTATTAAGTTGTTATAGCTATATTAAATTGGAATCTTATTATTTCTGAAAATATATTGGATCTCATCAAAATAGCGACTTTAAGATAGCTTTTATAAACGTAAGTGATAAGAAAAGTCTGTTATTTGCACTGATTTGCTGGTAAAGAAATAAAAGAATTTATGACCGTGAGCACACCTCTGCTTTTCTTAATATTTAATCCTAGTCAATATAATATCATTTTTCTTACGTTATCTTTTATTTGATCTA
>BPLR01000300.1:0-65142 GCA_021605095.1 Caerostris extrusa | reverse complement strand
AGCAACAATAGATAATTTCTGGAATCGTAGATTTGGTTTGGTTTGTCGCTCTACGATCATTTTGTGCACACTTCAGGGGCTAATTAGACCGGGACCTACCATAACGTGGAATCTGAACTACCATGCAAAAGCATACATGCAAAGGCCAGAGAACTTCAGCCAATTTGGAGTTATAGAAGACTTCTTATTCAAATTACAAATTCTACTATTCGCAGCTTACCTGAATAGGGAAAATATGGTACTTGCAATGCTTAAAATGGACATACCTGTAAATTGAAGTGAAGAAGAGCTCAACATTATTTTTAATGAAGTTTTGCAGTTCGTGTTGTTCAATGCAGTCATTGAATTTAACTTCTCATGATAAAAGTCACATGTTATCCTACATGAAGGAATAGATTATTCAAAATTATAACAAAAGGAAGGAAAATATTCTAATAATCAATCTTTTTTTTTAAAAAATAATTCCATTACTTTACATATAACTCAATCTCCAGCTAAGATCATAAGAATAATTAGAAGATATATGAAAATAGCTTTTAAAATAAATGACCTTAAAAACTACAAAGGGCTGAATTGCATCTTGGTCTATGTGTAATGTTTAAAAAAAAAAAATATTATTTTCCTATTGCAGCGGGCAAACATTTAGACAATTGTCTTGGAAGCCTTAAGGCAAGCGCTGCACCGACGCTACTCACTTAGCACTACCCAAGAGGTGCGTGCAGCTTGGAGATAAGCGACGGACACGGAGTAACAATACCCCGCAACTCTGTACAGCCATGTTAGACCGGGGCCTACTGTTTAAAGTGTATTCCAAACCACTACAAACATCCATGGCACTGGCCGAGTGGCTAGGTGCTCTGGCGCTCGGTACCACAGGTTTCGGGTTCGGGTCTCCGTGGATGTTTGTACTGGTTCGAATCCACTTTAAACTCTAGGTCCCGGTCTGTTAAGCCCTCGTGAGACAGAAGATGACCGTAGAGCGACAAACCAAACCAAATCCAGGGCACCGAGCGCAAAAACGTAAAATACGCCTCTTACCAAAAAATTAATGTATCAATATAACGCTTAGAACTTACTTAAAATGGATTAAAAAGAAAAGACGACTGTTATGGAACTATCTTTTAAATATCATTAGAACAAGGATGCGCAGTTTACTGAAGACCAAGGATGCTTTTTTGAAGGTCGAATGATGCGCAAGTAGAGTTATAAATCGACCCATAACGGAGATCAGGCGGTTGCTACGGGCCGACAGATTATCAGGTTGTTGCCATGCGATATAAGGGGAAATAGAGATAAGAGAGAAAGTTATCTTTTACTAATCTAGTGCAGGGGTGGCGAACCCAAATGATCTTGTGGGCTCCTTTGAAATGCATCATAACTGCTCAGGCCGCATAGAAAATTACACTGAAGTGACAAAAGTCATGGATACCTCTTCATATCGTGTCGGCCCTCCTTTCGCCCGGCGAAGTGCAGCAACTCGACGTGGCATGGACTCAACAAGTCGTTGAAAGTCTTCTGCAGGAATATTGAGCCATGCTGTCTCGATAGACGTCCATAATTGTGAATGCGTTGATGGTGCAGGATTTGGGCACGAACAGACCTCTCGATGATGTCCCATAAATGCTCGATGGAATTCATGTCGGGCAATCTAAGTGGCCAGATCATTCGTTGGAATTGTCCAGAATGTTCTTCAAACCAATCGCGAACAGTTGTGGCCCGGTGACATGGCGCATTGTCATCCATAAAAATCCCATCGTTGTTTGGGTACATGAAGTCCATGAATGGCTGCAAGTGATCTCAAGTAGCTGAAAATAAGCATTTCCAGTCAATGTTCGGTCCAGTCGCACCAGAGGACCAAGTCCATGGCATGAAAAAACAGCCCACACCATTACGGAGCCACCACCAGCTTGAACAGTGCCTTGCTGACAGTTTAGGTCCATGGCTTCTGGGGTCTGCGCCACACTCGAACCCTACCATCAGCTCTTACCAACTGAAATCGTGACTCATCGGACCAGGCCACGGTTTTCCATTCATCTAGGGACCAACCGATATGCTCACGTGCCCACGAGAGTCGCTGCAGAGATGTCGTTCTGTCAGTAAGCACTCGAGTCGGTCTTCTGCTGGAATAGCCCAAGAAAGCCAAATTTCTCCGCACAGTTCTAACAGACAAGTCCCTTGTACGTCCCACATTGATTTCTGCGGTTATTTGACGCAGTGTTGCTTGCCTGTTAGAATTTACGACTCTTTGCAGACGTCGCCGGTCTCGGTCATTAAGTGCAGGCGGTCGACCACTGCGCTGTCCATGGTGGGATGTTATGCCTGAAATTTCATACTCTCGGCACACTTGACACAGTGGATCTGGGAATGTTGAATTCCCTAACGATTTCCGAAATGGCATGACCCATGCGTCTAGCTCCAACTAACATTCCGCGTTCAAGTCTGTTAATTCCCGTCGTGCGGTCATCATCACGTCAAAACCTCTTCACATGAATAACTTGAACAGAAATGAAAGCTCTGCGAAAGAACTGCGCATTTATACCTGTTCTACGCGATGCTACTGCCATCTGAAAATTTGCATATTGCTATCCCATGACTTTTGTCACTTCAGTGTATATATCCCCATATTAGATTTAGACCCACTACAGACATTTTTTGGGTGAAAAATTGAATCATAATATTTTTGTAGAGTTTACTATTATTCTTGCATGCAAACATAGATAATATTATAATATAATAATATAATATTATACTAAATATAGATAATATAAGGATACTAAACGCACATTGTAAAGAAATATATAACACTCAAAATAAAATGTAAAAAATACATAAATATAAATGAAATTAAAACATTAATAAATTAAAAAATATTTATTTTACTAGTGCGATATTTGTTTTCTAAACTCTTTCACTTAGCATTTGCAAACTGATCTCCATTTGGGTATTTGCATCGTAATGGATGTTGCGTCCGTTACGTTTGTGCGTGTTTCGTGTTTGGCCAATTTCATTTTTAGAGAAAGAAAGAAAAAAAAAAAACCGATTCGCAGGTGTAAATTGAACCAAACGCGCTAACAACTTCAACTACGAGTCTGGTTTGCTCTGCTATCAACAATGCCTATTTAGGCATGGCCACTGCGTTATTCAGATCACTTAAAGTGAAAGGTAGAACCTGTTATATTAGATGTTCCAAGTTGCTCGCGCATCATAAGTTCGCAGAGTATAATTTAATTATTCTTCGAACTCATAACTGTAAATTCATAAATAAAACGGGCAATATCTGTCCTATATTCGCAATTATATTATTTGAAAATCTAAGTCAATTTTTCCTCATCATTTCGACAGTTAATTTTTGAATATGTGGATGCACACCTAAAGTATTTTTTTAATACATTGGTTTTCACTACTTTGGCCATTATAAAATAAATATATTTTGTAAAAGTGTGATCAATCTCACGGGGCAGAAAAATATTCAAGGTGAGCCGCGGGTTGGTCACCTCTGTATTAATATAATACATAAAACTTATTCTGTCTTAAAATAGATTAAAATATTTATAAAGAGAAAAGATAAATATTACGGAATCATCTATTAAAAATCATTAGATTAACCAAGGATGCTTTTTGTAGGACAAATGATGCGCAAGTAGAGTTATAAATAGAAAAAAATCGATCGATCAGGCGGTTGCTATGGGCCAACATATTATCAGCTTGTTGCCATGCGACATATGGGGAAATAGTGGAGAAGGGGAAAGTTATCTTTTACTCTTTGCATTAGTGCATTTTGGGATGAAGTAGTGAAGTTTCGCTCGTTGGAAGTAGTGGACTTCTGAAAACATGTGGAATACTGTTGTTGCCTCAAAACCCAGGTCCCCGTGCAAAGGGGAAGTCAACGCCCTATGTCCAGTAAACATCCTGTCTGTGGGGGGTGTCTGGTAGGGGTGAGATGACGGGAGAAAGAAAGAGAAAGGAATGTAAGAGAGGGAGTTCAATAAGTGTAACCCCAGAGAGTGATTGTGTGGTCAGTCCATCCTCGAGTGCGATGGCTGCCTAAATAAAGGAGAAAAAATTACAGTCCATTTATTATTTGAGTCTTTATTTGTGTGTGTGAGTGAGCTATCGAACAACTGTCTTCCGGAAAATATACTTACAATTGTTACAATGGCCGAGTGGCTAGCGCTCTGGTGGCGGTAACACAGGTTTCGGGTTCGAGTACCGGCGGTGTCATGGATGTTTGTAGGGGTTCGGAATCCGCTTTAAGCCGTAGGTCCGGGTCTAATAGGATCGTTGAGCGTTGCGGAGGTATTGTTACTCCGCGTCCGTGGCTTATCTTCAAACTACACGCACCCCCTGGATAGTGCTAAGTGAGTAACGTCAGTGCAGCGCTTGCCTTAAGGCATCGAAGACAATTGTCTGTTTGCCAACTGCATTAGAACGAAAAAATTTACAAATGATCTTAAAAATTAAAAGATGTATAAATGGAAATGGGGTCTGAATGGCCGAGTGATTAGCGCTCTGGCTCTCGGTGTCACAGGTGGCGAGTGTGAGTCCCGGCGATGACATGGATGTTTGTAGTGGTTCGGAATCCAGTTTAAACCGTAGGTCCCGGTCTAATATGGCTGTAGAGCATTGGGAGTAGTGCTGACAACCCTACCCCGAAAATTAAAACATCTCCTATCCGGAAATTTGCCTGCAGACAGACGGCCTTGGTCCATCAAGGGCCTGTTGCGTCACTGATGATGATGATAAATTGAAATAAAGTTAGCGAATCATTGCTGGCTAAGGATGTCAAGAAAAGAGTCTTCTACATTTTCACAGTGGCCTGATGGCCAATTGTCTAGCGCACTGGCCTTTGGCGCTACAGGTTCGAGTTCCTGGCGGTGGCATGGATGTTTGTTAGTGGTTCGGAATGCACGTTAAACTGTAGGTCCCGGTCTGTTTAGCCCTTGTGCGCACAAATGACCGTTGAGCGACAAGTCAAAACCTTTGAAGTATGCTGATAATAGATATGACAGATCATCACTTAACTTCAGTAAATATTATTATATAGCTTATTTTATTAACATTTGTTGATATCCATAAATTATAAAATTTCAAATTAAAAATTAAAAATTTCAATTAAAAAAATTAACGGAAAAGCTGTTTACATATGCAATTTTAATAACGCTATTTCAACTTTTTTTTTTTGAATATGTCTAAGGAAATTCTAATCTGCTAACGAAGTTTAATGTTCATATAAAATTTCATGATATTCTTGCTTTAATTATTAATAAAATATAATTCTTTGTGGGCTAAATGACCGAGTGTCTAGCGTTAGGTGCCACAGTTTTCGGGTTCGTGTCCCGGCGGTGTCATGGATGTTTGCAGTGATTCGGAATCCACTTTTAAGCAGTAAATCCCGGCCTCATATGACTGTTGGGCGTAGGGCTGACAACCCTACTCCTTAAAATGAAAACGCCCCCTGTTTCTTCCAATAAGCAGATGGCTTTGGCCCACCATGGGGTTGTTGAGCCGATGATGATGAATATAATTAAATATTTTTTTGTTTTAATAAGCTGGCAAACACTTAGGCAATTGTCGTCGATGCCTTAAGGCAAGCGCTGTACCGACGTTATTCACTTAGCACTACCCAGAAAGTGCGTGTAGCTTGAAGATGAGCTACGGACCCGGAGTAACAATACTCCCGCAACGCTCGACGATAGTGTTAGACAGGCACCTACGGTTTAAAGTGGATTCGAACCACTACAAACATCCATGGCACCACCAGGTCTCGAAACTTGTGGTACTGAGCGCTGCCCACTCTGCCATCAGTCCCCAAATTAAAAGATGTATAATTGGAAATAAAGTTAGCGAGTCATTTCCGACTAAAGATGTACAGAAAAAGTCTTCTACATTTTCATAGCGACCTCGTGGCCAATTTACTAGTGGTCTGGCCTTGGGTACCACAGGCTTCAGGTTCGAATCCTGGTGGTGGCACGGATGTTTGTCAGTGGTTCGAAAGCCATTTTAAAGTGTAGACCCCGGTGTGTTTAACCTTCGTGTGCACAAAATGACTGTTGAGTACCAAACCAAGCCTTTGGAAGTATGTTGCTGTATTGATAATAAATATGACAGAGCATATCCTAACTACAGCAAATATCATTCTATAGTTTATTTTATTGAAATTTGTCGATAGAAACCATAAATAAAAATTGTAAAATTTGAATTTAAAAAAAATTATCGAAAAATGTTTCAACACATGCGATTTCAGTAATGTTATTTCAACTTTTTTGAATATGTTCGGAAATTCTCATTTGCTAACGAAATTTAATGTTTATATAAAATTTCATGATACTCTTGCTTCAATTATTAATAAAAAAATAATTATTTGCCGGGCCTGAATGGCCAAGAGTCTAGGTCCTGGTCTCATATGACTGCAGAGCGTTGGGCACAGGGCTGACAACCCTACCTCTTAAAATAAGTCAGCCACATAGAGCCAAGTCAGACTTCTACCTATGGGTGCTTCACCTAAACAGAAGCTGCCCCCTTTACCTTCAACCATGAAACCATACGGGGTCGTGGACTTGGTCTAGATGTCTACCAAGTGGGATAAGAAGCAACAACATAATTCTTTGAATTCTCTTTTTTTAGTTCACCAAGAAACTATCAAAATATGAACAAATCACCTTTGTAATTAGTTCTTGCCTATTTGTTAGCCGGAAAGTTCTCCCGTTGGGATCGAGTGAATGGAGAGAAAGGTGCCAACTCCCTTGTGAAGAGGAAGGGTTAAGTAGGTAAAGTTAAAAAATTAAGGTTAAGTTACAAATTATAACAGCAACAATGATGTAATTTGGTAATGATGATTATGCTACATATCTGCCGTTGCAGTGATAAATAACTTCTCGTCAAAGTGTCCCCAATTGGGAAATAATATTATGCCGAGAGCCTGCCATCTTCCTTATGAAGGAAGAAGGTGAGAGTCTAGAGGCATATTGACCATTTCTTCTAAATGCCACAGGGGGCACTCGTTCCCTGTGTAGGAGGAAACACGATTACACTACGAGTTTGTTTCTGTTTTCATTTCATTTTCCTATTCACTTCAGGATATCGCAATAGCTGAAATTTTCAGCTACCCTCGTAACTTTTAGTTTACAGTTATTGTCATTCGTATATTTAATATTTCTTGAATTAGAGACCTGAATGGCCGAGTGGCTAGCGCTCTGGCGCTCGGTACCACAGGTTTCGGGTTCGAATCTCGGCGGCGGAATGGAAGTTTGTAGTGGTTCGGAATTCACTTTAAACAGTAGGTCCCGGTCTTAACAAGATCGTAGAGCGTTGCGGGGGCATTGTTACTCCGCGTCCGTATCTTCAAGTTACAAGCGCCCCCTGAGTAATGCAAAGTGAGTAACGTCTGTGCAGCTCTTGCCTTAAGGCATCCAAGACCAAGTTGCCTAAGTGTTTGCCAACTGCATTGGAACGTATATTTAATATTTATCATTATACAGTTCAAAGAAATATCCTGTGAAAGAAAAACATTCACAAAACACTCCTGATACTTTAAAGCACATATAAGCAAAAGAAAAAATTCGACCTCAAATCGATTTTTGCGAAAGGCCTTGATTCCATTTGAGCAGCGTATTTGGAAAACACTGTGTGAGCTAAAGGAGCAAGTTTTGATTTAGTTTGGCGCTCTACTGTCATTTTTTCACACTTTGGGCTAAACAGACCGGGACGTACATTTTAACGTGAATTCCGAACCACTCACAAACATCCATGCCACCGAGAGAATTCGAACCTGAAGCCCGTGGTACCAAAGGGCAAAGCGCTAGGCAAATTGGCCATCAGGTCGCCAGCTGAATAAGCTAGAAAATTAGCATATATAATATTCAAATTCAAATTAACATATATGAAAACGAATATATTAAAGGTTTGATAATTCTAGGCATAAATGAAGAATGACGTATTGCAAATTATACAAGAAACGTTATCATATTCAATAGCCAAAAGAATGTATCAAAGTTTGAAAATTCTAGTATGAAGAATGAAGTATTCTAAATTTTAAAAGTATCACTATCACATTCAATAGCTGAGGGAATACATTCTAGGCATAAATGAAGAAAGAAGTATTCCAAATACAATAAGAAGCACTATACAGCTCAATAGGCATGGGAAAATGCCAAAAGTGATAAATATGAAGCTTCAAAAGAAGGAATGGATCAACGCACTACGAGTACTTATAGCCATGGGATATACAAATGTTTAAAATCCCAACCCAAAACGTGAAAAGTGCTTCAAAACCATACTACAAAACACTTCAAGCAAAAGCCAAATTCTCAGAATATTCCTGAGGATTAACGTTATTAATGAATCATTTGAAGAGTTAAGGCTCCCAAACTACCATTTTCCCGCCAAAATTTGCAAATTTGGAATGGAGTTTTATTTGCTTGCTGCACTTTTGGATTGCGCCACGAACCCCTAACCAGGACAAACATCATGTTCACACATGATAATATTCAATATATTATGATATTCCAAAATTATAGTAAAGCAATTTCTAAAGCAAATCCATTCATAAAGAACGCGAACCTAAAAAATTCCTCTTCAAGGATTTTATCATTATTATTTCTTTTAAATTTTTTTTTTTTTGCGAATAATGTAATTAAATTACAAGAAAATATAAATATATAATGAATTAAAAAAGACACTTTTTGAAATCTTTTCAAATATATTATGAAATTTAAAAGTCCCTTTGTATAACCCAATTTCTAAAGAAAACGACCTAGTGTGGTCCTTTTTGGCAAAATGACAATATAATTCTATTGTCATAGAATAGAAATGATTTATTTATTTATTTTATTGTGATATATGATTTATTTATTTATTTTATTGTGATATATGATTTATTTTAATGATTTATGATTATATTGTCATTTAGCCAAAAGTGATTACTCTAGATCGTCATTTCTATAAACATTTTATTCCTATAATATATTTATCACAACATATTATAGGAATAATAAGTTTCATGTATTAATGTATATGTTTCATGAATATTATATTTCGACATTCTATCTATAAACATATTATTCCTATAATATGTTTATCACAACATATTTTTCATTTTCAATTCCTACTATTAGTTCACACTCTCCCTAAATATATCTTGTTCAAATTTTCAATCATACATAAAATACTTTTTATTCATCCACTCAAGTTCAGATAAATTTTTTTTTTTGAACTTGTAGTGGATGACACTGGATGTTGATATAGTTTTTTCAAATATTAATTCATTCATTAAATTTAATTCATTAATTTTTTTTTTTTTTAGATTTAAGTTGCATATATCTACCAATAGATGGCGACAGATGTAAGAGAACAATTTCAACTTTATTTGTAAAGGACTTTTCTGCAATAGAGTGAAAAAAAGTAGGAATTGACTTTAAAAAACTTTTTATTTATATTACTTGTTTATTTTAACTGGAATTTGACACGCAAGAGAGAAATAGAATAGAAAGAAATAGAAATGATGAAAAAACAACAAGCAAAAAAGTAATATTTTTTTTTACGTTTTTATTTGAAACATTTGTAAACAGTATATTTTTCTGTACAACAACTAAGAAAATTTGTATATATCTTACAACATCAAATAACTTTAAATAATAAATGTAAAATTATCTAATAAAAAAAAAATTTGTGTTCTTATGCATACACACATACATATATGTATAAAGAGGATAAAATATCGAAATGTAAAAAAAATTTAAAAAAAAAACGCGTAGATCAGAATCGTTGATCATTTGTAGATCAGAATTTAATAACAGACAATACCAAATATTTTGAAATTAAAAAAATATATGATAAACAAAAATTAATGTGTTTTTTTATTCTTATATATTTATAAAAAGTGGACAAAATTCATAAAATATAAAAAAAAAAATGTTTTATACCAAAAACAAATATATTAGATTTGATAAAACGCACAAAAAAATAAAATAGTGTATGTATTTAACAAAATATGGAATGTGTGTGTTTAACAAAATACTTGGAACTCAAAACAAAGAACATTTTGTACAGTTAAAAATACTGCTATCACTAAAGAGTTAAAGCAATAAATTTATCAACAAAATTGGCATACATTTTGCATAACGATTCAAACATTTTTAGTCATCAGAAATTATTTCTTGGAACATTGGACTTTTGTATAGATTTTAAAACACTTTAAAAAAAACGTCTTGAAATCTAAATATTAAAAATACAAAAATTAAGAATAAAATTTGGCACACGATTATACAATTATTCTATCTAAACATCAATACAATAATTTTATAGTTACATCAATACAAAGATGACATACACACATGCTTCCTTCAAAACAAAGCAGATAAAATATTCAAATACAGTATTTTATTAAGAACGATGGATTGCAGTTATATACATACATCAACATCAATAGAAAGGTAAAGAAACGATCGATACATAATACGTTTCTTCAATCATCCAATAATACGATTTTAGATTCATAGAAAATAAAAAGGACAAACTGTTACGCACCATACTGATATATTTGGCCAGCGATACCAACAATTTTGGAAAACCTATAAAGGAGTCCCAATTTACTGTCTTCAAAAATGAGTTTTGTCAAAGTGGAAAAGATGAAGACTAGAATTGGGGACCTGAATGGCCGTATGTCTATCGCTCTGTGCCACAGGTTTCGGGTTCGAGCCCCGCCGGTACCATGGATGTTTTTAGTGGTTCGAAATCCTCTTTAAACCGTAGGCCCCGATCTTATATGATCGCAGACCGTTGTCTTGAGGTTTAGTCAGTCTTCAACACTCGTGGTTCATCGCTAAAATGAAGCTGCATATTACCCTTAACTATGGAGCAGTCGCCTGCGACGGGGTCTATTGTACTTGTTGTAGGTTTTCTTGTACCAGGGGGATTAGTAACAACAACAGTTTAGGATTGCTCAGCTCAACAAAGATTGATTGCCCAATAAGAGAGTCATACTAAAAGTTTCCATGTCTATGTCGTAATGGGTACTGTTATGGCATTAGAATATAAACACATAGCACTAGTGGACTGCAAAACACACATCTCTTTTATTCGAAAACCAAACGCACACTGGCAATGTTACATTTCTTTTTCTCCTCCAATCAGCTCACGCCCACGCGGACAGGATGTTTACATTATTGGTCGCTGACTTCCACGTCGCACGTGGAACTTTTATCCATGAGGCAACAAGCACAATAATTCTTTAGACTGGAAAGAACCTTCTATGATGCTTTAAAAGGTAGGGAAGAAGCACAATTAATGCCACTTCAGGATATAATCATCTCAAATTGCGATGGTACTGAGAACTAACATTGGCCAATCAAAGTGATGCTCCTTCAATAATGTGCTTATGAGCCAGAGATGAAAAAAGACTTGAGCATTCAATATCGATCGTTCATCAACGAACCAGAAAAAAATTAAAAACTATTTGGCACAGTTTTTATCAAACATTCATGAATTTAGAAGACTGACTTCTATATAGTATAACACTGCATGCGTTAGTACTTGGAATAAAATCATTAAGCATATTTTGTAACAAGTATGGACAACTTTTTGCAGTTCTGATGAAATTTTTTTCACTTTCTAGTTCAGATGCGCCATGCAAATGTATGCCACTTTTCAGCCCTGTTAAAACAGGTCTCTTTGGATATATTTAACAATTATGCTTAATAATTTTTTTATATATATATATATATATATATATATATATATATATAGCAACCGTTTTAAATAAGGAAATTTTGTATAAAGAGAATATAAATATTAATTATGTAAATGACACTTTTGAAATTGCTTTGATTTTGCTAAGTTTGTGGTGTTTTCAGTTGTGAACAAATACAGTCCCTTTTTGGCGTATGAGCTGTAGGCCGACCATTCCTCTTTCACATTACCCATTTCATTACATTGAGTAAATCAGAAATTGTCTGCAATGCTGCCATTTTGAAGATTGATCAGTTTTCTTTGTAAAAGTATCTTATAGTCAATATCTTATAGTCTTTGGGCAGTTAAAAAGGTGGTGACAAATATATTTGAAACCAATATGAAATAGATACCTAGTAATTATAAATCCGCCATTCAAAGTATTATCATGTTTACCATATTTGATGCAGTGCCATTGTGTTTTGCCCTTTTGCTAGAAGCATTATCAACGTAGGGACGTTTTCGGGATGAATCTTGCAAGAGGACACAGCGTATTGTCAAGAGGCACAGTGTATTGTCCGACCATTCCTCTTTTCACATTACCCATTTCATTACATTGAGTAAATCAGAAATTGTCTGCAATGCTGCTATTTTGAAGATTGATCAGTTTTCTTTGTAAAAGTATCTTATAGTCAATACATTAGTCTTTGAGCAGTTAAAAAGGTGGTAACAAATATATTTGAAACCAATATGAAATAGATACCTAGTAATTATAAATCCGCCATTCAAAGTATTATCATGTTTACCATATTTGATGCAGTGCCATTGTGTTTTGCCCTTTTGCTAGAAGCATTATCAACGTAGGGACGTTTTCGGGATGAATCTTGCAAGAGGACACAGTGTATTGTCAAGAGGCTCGGCACCAGTGCATTTTTAGTTCGACGTATTACCGAAGATGTGGAAATTATAAGATATTTTTGGCATCACCTGTTATGTTTATGGTTCAAATGGAGTAATCTTCTGCTTCATAAATCTCTGGATCTACTTTGAAATTTTCATTCACTGATGTTTCAAAGGAAGATTATTGAAAGTTCTGATAAAATTGCCGTGCTCTGACAAATCATCATGTCTCGCTTTACGGATCTTGTATTGAAAATATCATAGTAATAATGAATTAGATATCCAACTAGTTTCTCTCACCACTGGTAACTAAACACAGCGTAAGTAATAGCATTAGTTCATTTGCATGAAGTTTTCAGAGCAATATGGCCCAATTAAACTTAAAAGTATGGTAAATATATAAAATGTCTTGATAATATAATTTATAAAGTATTGGCACTATAATATTATTTACAAAACATTGGCATTATAATATTATTTACAAAATATTGGCACTAATATATTATTCATAAAGTGTTGCCACAATTATATTATATATATAAAGTATTGGCACTACTATATTATTTACACATAAGACACAATTAAATTGTTCACTAAGTATTGATACAATAGGATATTATGTTATTTACAAAATATTGGCACTGTTATATTATTTACAAAGTATTGGATTATAAACACAGTATATTCTACTATTACATATGTAAGATGACTATATTGTATTTCTTAGAATATTGGCACCATCAAATTTATAGTCCTAATACATACATAAAATTAACTATATTATTTACAAATATTACACTAAAAAAGTATTGGAGCTATTATATTATTTACAAAGTATTGACGCTATTATATTATTTACACAGTATTGGTGCTATTATATTATTTACACAGTATTGGAAAAGTATATTATCCTAGTACATATATAAAATGATTAGATTATATTTCTTACAGTATTGGCACCATCAAATTTGTAATCCTAATACATACATAAAATTAATCTATAGTAGGAAGAAAACTAAATTGACCCATTGAAAATCCATACTTAACAGCTTTTAATTCTTTACACATTATATTACTTGGCAATTCTTCTACATTTATTGAACTATTTAAAAAAGTATATAGATCCTTGCCAAAATTGCTATATATTACATCTTGTTATCTCGAAATAATTTAAACAGAATAAAAAAATTAAATATATAACGAAAAACAGAATAAAACGAATTCTTTCTAAGAAAATTTATTTATAGATTAGACCAGGGGTCTCCAAACTACGGCCAGCGGGCCAAATCCGGCCTGCCAGTGTCATCAAACCGGCCCGCGACGGCGAATAGCTTATTTATTATTATTTTTTTTAACACAGAATGACAAACTCGGTGTTATTGACTTGCTAGGTAAAACTTGACGACAAGCATAATACGCAGAAAATGTAACTTAAGCATAACAACTCACCAATAATTGAAACGAATCCCACTAACATTATAAACTAGTGAACATCCCGCGGTTACCCTCGGTAGTTATGTTGGGGTAAAGAGTAATGCGATACTCTTTTTACGATATATGTATACATATACGATATATGTATTCCCATCGATATATGTATGTATATCGATGTATGTGTATATGTATGTATTTATCCTGAATCAAACATAAATCTGCTTGCTCAGAGTGCGTACTCGGCGACTAGTCTAGAAATTGTAGATAATGGCAGAAAAATTAAAACGGTTTTGGCCCTTGGTACTTGCTGGAGTAAACAGTATGGCCCTAAGGCTGGAAAGTTTGGAGACCCCTGGATTAGACAACTGTATCCATTAAAATTCTTATTTATCAATGTCGCTTCCTAAATGCAAGGAATATTGTAATAAGTTTTAACAGGTTTCTATTTCTTAATTTATATGAACATTCTTGTTTTAAATTAATTTTTAATCAATTCTTTTTCAAAAATCGAACTCTAATTCTAAGCGAAATCGTATAGATTTTCACTAATTTTGTTGAGATCAGAACAGCCGTGTTGCAAATATAATCCTAATTCTAACTCTAATTCTAAGCGAAATCGTATAGATTTTCACTAATTTTGTTGGGTCATTACAGCCGCGTCGCAAATATAAACTAATAAGTACACGAATTATGAACTTTTACATGTAGTCTTTAATTAGGCTGATATATCTTAATTACAAAAAGATATACAAAGCTATTAACTATATATGTTTTTGCTAGTGTATATTACTAGTGCTTTGACTATACTCCTTAATATATGTTACAATATAAGTTATACACTATAAACAAATACAAGATACAAAGCAAACAACATAACCAAATTAACCAAGTTAAGTTAAAAAAAAAAGTTAACCAAGTAAACCAAGTTAAACCAAAGTAAAAAAAAAAAACCAAGTTAAGTTAACTAAGTAAAAGTTAAAAAAACAACAAACAAGTTAACTTATTAAAAAACCGACAAAGTTAAAAACACCAAGTAAACTTATATCAAGAAAACATGCATAATAATAATGCATTAAAATATGCATTATTATTATATCTGAATGTTCCTGTAAACTCATTTTTAATCAATTCCTTCAAAAATCAAATGAATTGAACTCTAATTTAAAGCGAAATCGTATAGATTTTCACTATTTTTTTAAGGTCAGAATAGCTGTGTCCCAAATATAATCTAACATAAACGTACAAATATCTAATATAAGCACATCAATAAAATATAATCATATATACATATAATCTAATATACACATATCAAGAAAAAACATGTACATACAGTCACAAAATTGATATATACAATTGTATATCTAGCTAATTCATAGGTGCGCTAACAAATACACACTTTATGCTTCTGAAGGTTAGCCATACAATCTAGTGTTTTAGTATATTGGTATAAATATAATATGGCTTTGGCACATAGGACATTTAATCTAGGTTTAAGGTGGATACTATATATTCAAACAAATCTTTTTTTCATAGGTACATTTGGCTGCAAGTGTAACTGAAGATTGTTTACAAAATTTAGGTAGATAAACACTTTTGAGCATGTTTTCCAAAAACCGATATATCTAATTTTTTTCTAATGCAGCTGGCAATACAAAGGCAGTCATCTTTTATGCCATAAGCAAGGGCTGTTACTCCTTAGCACTACCCAGGAGGCACGATATACATCTAATTGTATATCTAATTCATAAGTGTGCTAACAATGCACCACACTTTTTCTGATGGATCGACATTGACATTTTTGTATGGATTAGGGCTTTGTTAACCTTGACCGCTAGATGTTGACACAATACTGTTCGCAGTGTTTATCGTAACTTTTGGTTTCAGTACAATGTTTCTTGCATACTTTATGGTTGAAACTTTATTTGGAAATCGTGAAACCAAAGTTTCAAACAAGTTTGAGCAAACTTTCATAAAAAAAGCAGTCCTGTCACATGACTAAATTGGGCCCTCTTTTTTGTATTACTAGTTGAAATTGGCAGTTTTCAACTAGTTAGGAAGTCATCAAAGTGGTCGATAAGACATTACAGTGGTTAATTCAAGATCAAGTGTTAATAATAACACAGAAATAACGTTATTAAATTGTATATTAAAGTTATAAGTTTTATTTTCCTGTATGCAAGGAAAATTATAGTTATTTACCGGTCTTGTAAAATACATAATATTAACAGGGTTATTAATTAAAGCACATGGCTTTGATATTAAGCCAATATAAGTGTTGATAGAAACATATTAAAAACGCTATTAAATTGTATATTAAAGTTATGCCTCATTTTTCTGTATGTACAAAAATTATAGTATTTTATAATCTAAATTGAATTTCATAATTTATTTACCATTTCTGTAAAATACATAATATTAACAGGGCTATCAATTAAAGTATATGGCTTTGACTTTAAGCCAATATAAGTGTTGACAAAAATACATTAATTAAGTTATTAAATTGTATGTTAAATTTTTGTGTTATTTTTCTCTATAAAAGGAAAATTATTGAATTTTATATAATAGTTAAATTTCGTAAATTATTTACCAGGTCCTGTAAAACATCAAAACCATATGCTTTAATTGATAGCCTTATTAATATGGCTATCAATTAAAGCCATATGCTTATCAAATAAAAAAAGTAATAAAATAATAAATAAATCAATATAAATAATTTATAAAATAAATAAATAAATATGACTATCATTTAAAACCATGTGCTTTAATTGATAGCCAAATTAATAAGGCTATCAATTAAAGCACATGGCTTTGACATTAAGCTAATGTAATGCCACTATAAGTGTTGATAGAAATGCATTAATAACGCTATTAAATTTTATATTAAATTTATGTCTTATTTTTCTGTATATGAGGAAAAATTATAGAATTTTATAATAGTTAAATTTCGTAAGTTATTTACCCGTCCTGTAAAATGTCAACGCCATATGCTTTAATTGATAGCCATATTAATAAGGCTATCAATTAAAGCCCTAAGCTTATCGATTAAAAAAAATAATAAATAAATAAATATAAATAATATGTAAAATAAATAATATATAAAATAAATAAATAAATATAGCTATCAATTAAAGCCATATACTTTAATTAATAACCATATTAATAAGGCTATCAATTAAAGCATATGGCTTTAACATTTAGCTAATATAATACTATATGCATACAATAAACATTTTAACTATAAAGTAAACATTCTAAAAATGGGTAGATACTTCTATGTGCTTATCCTATTAAAATTATGTAATACTAAAATAAAAGATGCCAAAAAGAAAAGATTTATTAAGCAGATGAAAAGAAAAGCCGTAGAACCTTTAAAAAGGATCGACGACTATCTATAAAAATCAAATTATGAGCCCACATTTTATGAATCCAACAATTATGAGTCCACCCAATATATATGTATTACTTAAATGTATTGATCTAGTTGCAATCTGATTTTCAGTCAAAAATTAATGCAGCATTCTTAACGCATCTCCCGAAGAGGTGTATGAGCCGACATTCACTATTATTTTCGGTTTACTTTAAGTACTGCAGCTTTTACATCAACTAACTTCATGTTCAAGGAACTGATGTACAAAGTTTCCAAATTTTTAGCATGCGCTATAAATTTTTGCAGACCTTTCTTGTAAAGATTACAGTCGTCGATATTTGCAGACTTCAATTTCGAGAAAGTATTGTGCTCCAGTATTTTATTCAAACTTTTGTCTGTCAGCGGTATACTGGCATTCCCCGACATACTCAGTGCACTCAATTTTAAGCTTTTTGACAACAGAATCTCCAGGCTTCTTTCATCATAATGATGAAACATAGGAGTGCTTAGCGTTATGTCTTCCAGATATTCAAAATTTTCAAGGCGTTCTTTAACGTCAACCCTCAGACTACAGTGTAAGATGAGCCATTTTAAATTTGGACAGTGCCTTCGGAGGAAATTCACGGAGATCCCATCATTCTCCAAAATCAATCTAAGATACGTCAACTGATGGCCCATGTACACTAAAAAGGGATATAGATGTTTGTAAATATAAGTTGGATAATGAGGAGTAAAAAACCCAAAGTATGCAAGCTTCTTCAGCTTTCTTAAAGGTATCAAGCAAATTTCGTCACAGATATCAAGAAAAAGCTTTTTAATTTCGCTATAAAATGCAGTAGCCAACTCTAGACTGACATCTGTTGGAATACGGAAACAGGTTTCGGTAACTGCATAATTGCCTGCCCAAATACAAGATCTTGGTCGGGAAATTCGGTAGGAATTTTGGACTCTCTTGATTTCTCTGCTAGCGTTTCTTTGAACCAGCAGCAATTTTTCGCGTCTTCCAACAGCTTCCAGTTCAGGACAGAGCGTCAGTATGGTTGAAAGTTCTTCTCGTGATCAGGAAAGCAAGATTTCCATCTTGAAGTTACAAGTGGGAATATATTTCTGCGAATGGAAAAAATTATCCACTGAATATGAGCAAACTGTGAATGATTTCAGAGATGCCGAGGGCTGCAACTCATTATCCTTGACCTCCAAGAAATCCGTCCAAGGTCGCTTTTGGGCGGAAACACAGTTTCAGATGCTTCAACTTTTTGCAATTTCTGAGGACTTTCAAGTCGAAAGTTATGCTGCAGTGAAGTTCCTCCAAGTTACCGCTTTTCTGAAGCAGAATGGCCAGATTTTCTGAAAGTTTTTCTGTATTTTCCCGGACCTCATAAACGTCGATTATTTGTAAGCATTGTAGATCGGAATTTATCACCAGCAAAAGCTCCATAATCAGGTAAAGATCGCCTCGAAACCTATTCTGTACATGATTAGTTTGGTAAGCTTGCCTTCCGTAAATTCGAAAGAAAAATTGAGATCTTCTAGAACAGTAAGCCCGGAAAAAGCCAATACACCGCTTTGGAACATTTTCCATCTAACACGTAAAAGGAACCGAAGATAATTTATTTAAAAACCATTGTTTCCGAACAGAATTCTAAAAAGATAAAAAATTCTTTTGGCACTCAATGTGAACAATGACTCAGACATTATAATTTATAAAAACAGCATACGAATACTGATATGAAAATATAGCAGGTAGTATGCACTGATGGATCGCAAACGCAATCAGTAGAGATTTAGGTAGGAATCTGTATCTGGACAGAGTAGTAACAGAACAACAGATGAAGTTTAGTAGAGATTTAGGTTGGAATATGTTTTCGGACTGACTAGTACCAAGCAGAACAACAGATGAAGTTTTGGGAATTTCTTTCTGACCAGATACTTGTATATCCCACAAAGTTGAATCTGGTTGGTTGTAATTAAAGGGGGGGACCAGAGTTGTTTTAGAAGTGTATTCCAGTACTTTTTATAATATCCAAATACTCGCCAGGACAACCATTAACATTTCAGTTTTCGACTGATTGGCACAGAGTGGTGATTACATAAAATCTTAGGATCTCTTTATGATAACATAATTCCACAGGTAGATGAGATCTTAACATCTGGAACAAAGCTGAGAAACAGAATTCTGGAAGTGCTGCTGCTCAGATCCAGCTGTTCAGTTATAATATGCCCATTGGGTTGGGTTGGTTTTTCAACGTGATTATATCAATCAATTGTGCTTGTATCGCAAATATATTCCTATATTTGTATTTCAAGCACACCTAAAAAGAAAAATATACATGTATAGTATATCATATCTTCATAAAAATCAAGCACATGTATTTTGTTTAATAAATTTAAGATAAAGAGAAAAAAATAATATGTATATTTCATTTTCCACGAAAATTGCAGTTTTATTATTATTGGATTTGTAATACATTCGTTGTGCCTTGTAAAATATTTATTACAAATAAATAAGAAATGGCTTACACTATTTTATGCTATTTACAAAGGCAACACATAGTAGTGTTGTAGCTGATGAAATTGCTACAAAGATGAAGAGGGTGACCCAAGTTGAAAAAAATAGGCGCAAGAATTTGCTGTACTAGGCGGTAAAGAATTGGAGGACCATTGTCACCCAGAGGAATGCAGGGAAATCTCTTCAAAGGAAAGCCTTTGCCCACTCTGGGCTGTTGTGCTATTGATGAGGATGATAAAATTGCTAGTGCTCTGTATAAACGCAAGTGATTTTCGGCGGCGACCTCTGACGAATTCCATAATTACATTTATTGTTTGCTCAAAAGTGATGAAATATGCTATATCAGAATTTGCTCAGGAGAGAATCGAACCCATACTGCGCTGCATGAGAATTGGAACTGATGAAATTGCTGAAGATGAGAAGACGAAGATCAGACTAATTCCTTAATTGTATTTATTGTTTGCTCAAAAGTGATGAAATATGCTATATCAGAATTTGCTCAGGAGAGAATCGAACCCATAATGTGCTGCATGAAAATGGGAGAGCTTCAAAGGCGAAGAAGAATCGTGTCATTTTGACATGCACAGATATTTCTACAATGAAATGTCTAAAATGCGAGACAATGCCTCAAAATAAATGTTTTTGTTTTTCTGTTAACTACTTATCAGAATTTAATCACTGGCAACTGGCGTATCGATTACGGAGTGTCAATGGGAATAGACCCCTTAACCTTCCTCATCTTAATTCATACATACATTTACGATTAATAATTGGCTGCTTAATGTTAGTATGTGGTAAAAATAAAGTTTCTAAAAATTAAAAAATAATGGTACTCTAAAAAATACTAAAAATAAATAAAAAGTAAGATAAAAAATAAAAAAGTTTAAAATTAAAAATAAAAGAATTTAAATTAAAAGTAAACGAACTTAAATTAAAAATTCGGTACAATTAGGGACCGGTTGTAGATGCCAAAAATATTAGTTTGTGATTAAAAGTTCTGATTACTGAACGTGTGGGTCGTAACGATGAGTCTGAAATGTAAGGAATTATTTTCCCCTAACACAATTCAATGAGAGATGTGAAAAGGGCCAAGATTACTTTTTGTTCTGACGTTAAGATAGGTTTGGAACTCAATGCGCCAGGCACGAAGGTCAATTTGATTCTAGACCTTGACATGTGAAGTTGCTTCTCTTTTGGCCGCTATAGCGGAAGTGAGAAAGGGGAAAAATTCGCCTAAATATTTGTAACCTTGGTAATTAAAATGGCGATTGGTTGATTTATATAAGTTATATATAATAAAGATTTAAAATAACAAATGTAAATTGACATGCGAAGAGCTTGGTTGACGTATTCTTTTGGAGCTATTTAGTCCCTGGCGGCTCCATCTCTGATATGACAGGGTAAATATAGTTGAAACACTGAAAATTGCCCAGAATATATTTACAAACATAATAGAATTAACTTACAATCCCACAAAAATATTTAAAAATTAAATTAAAATTTTGCGCGGACGTTTTAAACCATAATTGGGAACGTAAGAGTCAATCTCCTGGGTTTCAGGAGACACTCAGGAAAATTTCATTTTTGACACGTTTATTAATTTTCATGATTAATAAACGTGTCAAAAATTAGAAAGATGTGTATAAGAAAATGTTTTAAAGAAGGAATGTTAATAACTTTATAGATATCAGAATTGCACATGAACCATTTAGTAGAGGTCATTTGACGTGATGAGCTGTTGCTTACGTGTGTTCTGGAGCGCGAGCTTGCTTGAAAGAACTAGGAATGTTTTAAAATTGATTAAATTCTGTTACAAGTAGAATAAAAAACATGTGTTTAAATTAGAGTGTTTTCAAGCCCTAAAATGTTTGTTTCTTCAAGAAAATAAATATGACTTTTGAATGTGCGGTTTGTGAGTGTTTCGTTGGACAAATGAGAAAGTAACAATAACTTTAAATTATTTTAGAAATTTAAGAACCGGACACGATTGTCTTGTGGAACACCTAAACAAAATAGGTGTCCAATATGTAGTGCTGGATCAATGAATTCAGAACATCTGTTGAAACGTCCAGGTCTGAACAGGAAGGTTCAACGCCAAGAAGTCTTGCAATTGTATTGGGAGGCCAGGGACCTCATGGACTAAAATAAAGTGCCTTATTTACTATCTCCCCCTTTGACTTTTGTGGTGTGTGAGACCGACTTATTAACGATTATTGTCTTATTGTATGCTTACTTTGTTCTGCTTGTTCCTTCTTTTGTGAGTGATCCTTATTGTAATGGATTGGTTTCCAATAAAACTATATGTTACAAGAAATTATTTTGGAAATAACATGAAACATCATCAATTGTACTATCTGGCGCATTTGGCTAATAATTCGTAACATTGGCATCATCTCTTTGGTGAGGGTTGCGATAAACATTTATTAATGTAAAGAAAGTTAAATCGGGAAATGCTTTAGCACTTATAAAAGCGCTATTAGATTCAAGTTTGAATTTTCTGAAAATCCTTTTTTTTGTTATTGTTTAAATAATCGTATTGAATATTTATGACGGAGGAAACACGTTATACCAGGATCATAATTAGAGACTTGGGGACCCCGGAGTAACAGATGATCAAGGGTCCCTTTTTTATTGTTTACTCCACCTTTAACAAATTTTTTTCTAAAATTGATCATTTTGTTAATAATTATAGTAGTTTTATACATTATAATCGAATGAAAAATTTTGGGATAAATGTCTGGTTGATGTGTGCTATTTTATATTATTTTTAATTCTGTTAAGTCAAAAAGAATATATTGTTTGAAGGTATTTGACGTCATATAGAGCTCAATATAAAACAAATTAAAGCAAAATGTTTGCCAATAAAATAATTAGTGTTTTTTATGCTTAGAAAGCAAATATTCTTGCAACTCAACTATTAAGGAAGCAAATTCGTTAATTATTTTATCAAGGCTAATTTTTTGGACTCAATTATCCTTAATTGAGAATAAACTAGTGAGCCTCTCCTGTCCTACACTACTTTTCAGACAGATATATTTTTTATTAATTATTTAAAAATTGATCGTTCAGCCTTAGATGCAAACACAGGATTCATTGAATACATGATGCATGCTGTACAATCGTTGCGGGTTTCAGGAAAACTTAATAAAAGTGAACTGCAAATTATTATCAAAAATTCTGCTAATACTTTGAAGTCATTAATTTTTACTCTTTAAATGAAGTCTTGACCAAAGATAACTCGTAAGGAGATGTTGATGACACATACCCTTGAAATTTACGCACAAAATCAATTGTTTTGTTGTGGATCTCTTTTTCAATTCCTTCTATTAGCTCACACTCTCCCTATATATATAACTTGTTCAAATTTTCAATCTTTCATAAAATACTTTTTATTCGTCCATTCAAGTTCAAATACATTTTTTGAACTTGTAGTGGAGGACACTGATGTTAATACATTTTTTCAAATATTAATTCATTAATTAAATTTAATTAATTAATTTTTATTTTTTTAGATTTAAGTTGCCTATATCTACCCATAGATGGCGCCTGATAAACTTAAAAAAAAAATGAATGAAAATTATTTATAAAGGATTTTCTGCAATAGAGTGAAAAAGTAGGAATTGACTTTTAAATTTTTTTTTTTTTTTTTATATTACTTGTTCATAAGAAATTCAGGTTGAATTATTTGGCAAGCCTAATTCATTCATTTTTTTTTTTTTCTCTTCATTCAGAATGTAATTGTCCTAAGCTTGGAATCCCGAGGTATTTAAAACCTTACAAATCACTGTTACAGAAATAGGACATTACATTACTGGACTAATGCACAGTCCAGCTACATTAATGTGACCACCTGTCAAAAGCCAGAATATACATTCTTGTATATTCTGGCTTTAAGTGGAGTGTGATATTAAGTGAAATTCTTTATATACACTCTACTGCAATGTGCTGCCACCTGCCTTTTTTGTGATTCGTGATTTCACGTTGACGTCGAAAGTAGGTGGTTAATGTGATTGGACTGTGTAATTCTCTTCACTTCACTTCTCTCATCTTTTTTTTTTTTTTGTCCAATAGCGTCTCAATCTTTGAATTGACTCTTTATGCAGTTCTTGTTTTCAGATGTAGCAATTTTAAACAGCAGTAGTTAGGTGATATCCCATCTTATTTTTTTTGAGAACTTATTCTATGGTTAGATATTGTAATCTGATGAAGAACATAATATAATGATAAATGAAATAATCAATTTACCATATTCCCTCGTATCACCTAGATACCTTACAAAAAAAACTTGGTGAAAAGTTAAGATGTTGGTATTGAGTTCAATGGCTAATATAGGTTCATCATCATTGGTGGAACAGCCTCATTGTTGACCAATGCCATCAGCCTACTGGCAGATTACGAGATGTTTTCTTTTTACGGAGTAGGGTTGTCAACCTTACGCCCAACAGCCATATTACACCGGGACCTACGGCTTAAATTGGATTCAGAAATACTACAGACATCCATGGCACCGACCGGGATTCGAACCCGAAACCTTGGTACCGAGTGCTAGTCACTAGTCCATCAGGCTCCAATATAGCTTCTTATATAAGAAAAAAATTTTGTTTTGTTTGACATTAAATTTAAGCATGTATTAATATTATAGGTAACCATATAATTCATGCTACTGAGGTATTAAATTCAAATCTAAAAATTAAATTTGATAATTCGTTGGATAGGTCAGATTTCACGTACTTTAGATACATAAGAAAATAGATGAGATTGTTTGTAATATACTGGATATAAGGTCTTCTACTTAAACATAAAATCCTTTTTTATGTTTTATTCAAAACAATTTGATTTTTATTTAAAAATAGATATTAATTCCGATTATCTCGTTCCTCTTACGAGCTTATATGATATCTTGATATTTACTATCAATTTCATTACGTTTTTAAACCTGTTTCTGTAACCGTGCGTCCTCCTACGTACTGAAAGAGCGCCCCCCTGTGATGTTCGGGAGAAATGATCAGTAGGCCTCGAGACTCTCACCCGCATCCCCATATACCCCCTTTATTTCAATCAATCAATTCCTGCAGTCGAAAAACCTATGATATGAAGAGCAAAATGATCATAAATGGCCCTTTTATCGTTCATTTCCTACGTTTAGTATGTGCTTATAAGTCGAAAATAATCCAGAATTTTCAGTGCTAACCTATTGATCGAAAATGACCAATCAATCGGCTATTTTCTATGATTATTGTTTACTTTTTAAGTCGTACATTTGCTTTGGATCGTTCGTTCATTCTTTCTAGCTGAACCGTTCTAAATGAATGATTCGTTTACGACCGACATAGCTCTATATACAGGGTGATTATGATTAGTCCTACTTTCAAAACGCTGTAAAAAAAAAAAGAAACACTCTTCACAATGAGTTCAAATTTGTACTGAAAGATACTTAAAGTAGGGGGAAACGGTATGACAAAAAAAAAAAAAAAAAAAACGATTTTTCTCATCCAATTTGGTATGACCTTGCAGTGGCAGATCCACTAACAGTGTCACAATTGTTGAATGATTTGGAAGTAGCCTTTTCCGTGAAACAAACCCCAACAATCAAGCACAATGAACACTAAAGTTGGTTTAATGTGCAGCTCATGCCAAATACGCTGTAATTTCGATTCAAAATATTAGTGGCAGCCGAATTCACTTTTTTTTTTACAGCGCCATCTATTAATACATTTTCCCCTTCTTCAAGTATCTTCAGTTCAAATTTGAACTCATTATAACGAGTGGTTCTTTTACAGCAATTTGAAAGTGGAACTTTTTAATTATAATCACCATCTACATATTTCTTGATATATCTAAACAGTTCAAAAATTTTGTGACATGCAATTAATATTTGTGAGTAACAAAAAAAAAAAAAAAATTTTAAAATATGTTTAATACAGTGTCAATGTAGAAGCACTAAAATCTATTTGTGATATTATATATACGTTTATCATTGTATTGGTTTTAAAAGGATAATTAATCTCTCTTTAAAACTAGTATAATCACAGATGAACTGCTAGTTATTTACCTTCATTTATTAATTATCAGCTATGGAAAAAGTAACCAATTGATGAGTAAATATATGATTAATTGTTTATTGCATGCTCTTTTTTTTCCAAATCAACTTTGAAAATAGACAAGTCAAATTAGATTTCATGTGCTAGTGGTTGGGCCACCCCGATTATTTACAGTTATCAATAATTGAAATGAAAACTATTCCCACCAACCATTTCAAACATAAAATATCCGTGTAAAATTTCATCAAAAATGTTTGAATTTCTTTTAATTTAAAAAAAATAGAATTTTTTGTATTAATTTAAAAATTGATCCAAACCATACAAAAAAAGAATGACAACAGAAAATAAACAAATAATTTTTTTATTTATTCTGTTATGGCAAAATAAAAAATAATATAAAAGAAATAATAGAACTAAGAACGTAAAAAATAAATTTTAAGCTCATATAATTAAAAATTAACAACAAACATATTAAAAAAATACAAATCTAAAAACTCTTCAGTTTTAATAAGAACCTTAAATAATAATAATAATAATTCATTCAAATATATACATTATTTTATTAGACTCATACCAGTAATTGTGTTAAAAATCATTTATTTATAATAAAAATGACAATAACTACATCTTTTCATTAAATTTAGGTGTGGCACCCTGACAACAAGTCTGCTTTAAGAACTGACAATATTGAATTATAATTACTACATATGCACATGCATAAATAACACATATTTTTTCTAACTAATCTTTAATTCAGGTATGAATTGTTTTATTTTATTATTTATTGTTGGTTACATAATAATGCGTTATATCCCTTGATTAATATTTTCTATTAAATAATATAATGTTTAAGTGTAAAATTTATAAAATTTTTGGTTTTTCAGAATGAGAAAAAAGTTTCAGATCTGTCACCAAAGAAAATTGTCGAAATATCTGGTTGGCTTAAAGCAAATAGGCTGTTACAGTATGAAATAGCTAGTATTGCAAGAGTATCAAGAAGTTTGATAAAAACATTAAAATGAAAAAGGAATATCGAGATGGTTTACAAAGCAAATGTAAAGGAAATGGCGAGAGAAAATGCATAACAACTCTAAGGACAGCCAAAAGAATTTGTGATGCATAACTAGGAAATCAACAAATGTCAAAGCACATGTTAACTAAACATATCAAAGACTATTCAAGTTTCACAGCGTACCTTTGCAAAGACGACTTACAAAAATTTGATTTGATGGCAAAAAAAACCATATCACAAGACAAGGCTTATTAAGGCAATGATTAAAAAACAGTTGGAATGGGCACAAAAGCATAAAAACTTTTCAGTAGAAGATTGAAAATGAGTAAATATGAATTGTCATAATTATTATTCTCTATCAGTGCCATGAAAATTTTTTACACAAGGCATAAAAAATATTTTTCTTTTCCCACAGGTTTGTTTTTTAGACGAGTTCATTTTCCAAATTCTGACTGATAAATCACCCTGACTGTATTATTCCATGATAGATGTGGCACACCATATATAATGTTTAACAGTCAAGTCAGTATATGTCAGTTTAGTATATGTTAAACCATTATATGATCAGGATATCAATCTTCTTCAGATTAATAGAAAATATTAATCAATGGATATAAAGACATTATTATGTAATCAACAATAAATAATAAAATAAAAACAATTCACACCTGAATTAAAGATTAATCAGAAAAACTCAATTCGAAAAATATGTTTTATTTATGCACATGCACACATTTTTATTAATTCAGTGTTGCCAGTTGTTAAATATTTGTACATGTGTTGTCAGCATGTTCCACACTTAAATTTAATGAAAAGATGCAATTATTGTCATCTTTTTATTACAAATAATTGATTTTTAACACAATTATTGGTATGGGTCTAATAATATGGCATACCACTGTACAAGTTATTTATTGCATTTAAATAAATGAAAGCAAGATTATTAAGCTAATTTTACTTTGTTACCAATTTTTTTTTTTATTTATTTTGAAAAATATTTTGTAATTGAAAAAAAAATATGGTTTAAAAGAACTTATTAGAAAATTTTAATAATTTTTTTGGTTGTACACCAGATTAAAAAAATAATAACTGGAATTGGACATCAATATGAATATATTTTTAAATTAAATTAAATTAATATCATTCATTTTAATTTACTTAACATCCTAATTTTTTTTTTTTTTCTAAGTATTTATTTTGTGAATATAAAGCAACATACCAAAAAAGTAGATAATTATTGAACACAGGATTTAAAAAAAAAAAAAATGTTTTATCAAAATGTATTGCTTTTATTAAATTAAAAAAAATTAAATTTTATGACTTTTGGTTATATATATCAGATTAAAAAAATAAAATCAGAGTGGCTTAATCAGGCTTCTTAGTATTATAAATTCCCAATTTTAAGAAATACAGTCATACATATTCACACATTTCTTGCTTTTTATATGTTATGAGATATTATGAAATCTTTTTATAAAAAAAAAAAAAACATAATTTTATTTTAATAATTATGTACTTTTTATAATTAACATTTTAAATTTTTAATAGCATTTGATTTGTTGCAAAATACTTTTTATTTCATAATAATATAAAATAATTAATTACAATGAAAATATATGTCATTTTTGATTAATCAATATGAAAAAAATTTTTTGATAGCTTATTATCTAATAAAAGCTATTAAACTTTTTTTAATGAAAACAATTAAATTCAATTGAAAAATTCACTAAAAAAAAACAATGGTTTACATATAATAATTAATAATTATATGAAAATATTTATAACGTAATAACATTTAAAAATTATTTAAACTAAAATACATCAACTATGTTTTCACCATTCAAAGTGATCAGTTTACCATTTAAACTAAAATGACAGACTGATATACATTTTAGTAATATGCTTTGCAATTATCAAGTTGTCTATGTATGTGTTTCATTGTATTTGTTTCCCCCATATAAAAGAAAAATGTTTGTGCATTGCATTTTTTGTATACATATAACATCAATATGGGTTGTCAATATTCATAAAAGCATATATCTCTGTTTATAGTTTTTATAGTGTAATTATATTTCCCCATTCTTTCCAAATGTACTTAAAAGAAATTTTTAAATTTACTAGATAATATATTATGCCACAGTAATTAATATTTATCAAGTGTTTGAATTGAGAAAAAAAATGTTCAGAAATGCAAAAATAAAAAAAACATAAACATAAACCAGCACCAAACATAAATAAAAATGGAAATAAAATATAATAAATAATAAATAAATTGCATAAAATGTGTTTATTTAAAACTTTAAATCACTTAGTATTAAACCCAAACAGTATTTATAGAATTTTCTGTGGTTCTTTCTTTCTCCTGGAAGATAAAATGTAGAAACCAAGCTCTAAAATAAAAATTAAAGAAATCATAAGATTTAAAAAGATGTCAATATGTACTAAACTAAATCAAAATGTTTATAATCCTTATGTGATTGAATAATAATTTGTATGTTCTACCTTTTAAAAAATGGTAAAATTTAGAAATGTGATGTAATTCAGTTAAGTTTTTCCTTTTTTTTAAAATGCTCTAAACATAGACCATAATTTTTAGCACAGTATTAATAAACTATAGAAATATTAAAATTACAAAAATTATTTTCCTAGATATAAATAAATTAAACAAGTGTACAGAACATTATGTAAAAATACAACATTTTAATAGCAGTATATATATTTATATATTATTATATATATATTAAGAAATTATTAAAATGAACTCCATCTTATAAAAAGGCAATTTAGAACATATATAATTTATAAATATACAGTAAAATTTTTTTAACCAATAATAATATAATACCTACATAACACTTATATAAACAGTCACTTGAAATTCATTTATTTTAATTAACATCTAAACACCACAATAAGTGTATAAAAAAGAAAAACAAATAAAAAATGATAATTTAATATTAAAAAAATTATGGTTATATTTAATGACTTCTAAATATTTTCTCCAATAATTCAAGATTCTAAATTAATGTTTCATAATACTTTAATGTTCCATATCTACCTAATTTACAAATGCCACAAATACCAAACCTGAAATACCTTCTTAGCAATAATTACAAATATAAATTTGTATAAACACTTTTCTGAAATAGCCATATTCAGTAATAATATATGCCCAACAAATTTTATCTTCTTATTATAAAAGATAAAGCAATATTAAGTTCATAATTTAAGTGTATTTTACTTTTTAAATAATTTTACAAATTACTAGAAGTTATTATTTATTGCATCACTTATTGATTATAAATATTTATAATAAATATATAAACATCCTATAATTCAACCTGCTAATTACAGAAATTAATAAAGAAAGATTACAGCTAATAAAAAATTTAAGAATATTGCATTTAAAATTTTTTAAAAAAACTCTAAAATATTGTGTAAATTTAATATGCTGTGTGTTTCGAAAGATATTTGCTTTCATAAACATTTAGTGCATTTAATAAAGTACTTGAAATTTTTATTGAGTTTCCTTTACTATATTGGTCGGAAAATTATGAAATCATTTCTCTAGTAAATACTGTGAAATTACTTAGTATTTTATAGCACAAAAATTAAACTGAGTTTAATTTTGAAATATTGAAAGTGTTAATGAAAAATTACTTCTTAAAACAAAATTTATTATTTATAAACTTTGACTTCTTATAAAGTTTCATTTAGAACTTTTTTCTAATACATTTCAATCATTTTGAATTAATATTCACTTATTTTATCTATTAGAAATAATTTCAATAATTTTTTAGCACAAAATTTGAAAATCTTGTAGTAGGATTTTTAGTTAATAAATGTTTCATATTTGTTAACAATTCTTTACTATTTAAAAACAAAAAAATATAAATAAAAATCATTGTAAATAAGACAAAACAAAACAGCAATTTATGCTAAAATTATATATGAATACATATTTTTATATATGAAATAGCAAGAAAAAAATTTTTTTTTTTAGAAATTTTAAACAACATATTGCTTCTTGATTAAGATTTTTAACAAATTTTCGATCAAATAAAATGTATAAAATCATACTTACTAACTTGGATTTTTGAAAAGATGTTTATATATACAATACTTGGGTTCTATTTAACATCAATACATTTCATCTTATGCTTCAATCTTATTAATATTTTTCTTTTTAATAAATTAAATTTTTTACATTAAAAAAAAAAAAAAAAAACTATTTCAATTTCGTTTCTGATGATCCCATATTACAGAATATATGTTTATTAAAACACATATTCATTCTCAGAAGAAAAGATTTATCTTTCTTTCTTTCTCAGTGTCTAAAGCGCCCCCTGACCCAGATTTCATGTCCCTTCTTTTGGTTTGGGGCATTGGCTGGGATGGATCTGATTCACATACGTTAAAGTCACTATATGATTTTTTTTTTTTTTTTTTTAGTCTGTTGCTGTGTACAATTAATTCAGTAAAATTAAATAATATAGCTTTTTATGTGAATTATCCGATCAAAAACAATAAAACGTATACAGGGTGGGGGAAGTGAAGTTAGTGCCTAGTGCGTCGTTGCAGTTTTCCTTAAAGAAGGCGATAAATAATTCGACTTTTAAATTCTGCAGTTAATAATTATAAATTATATATATTAACTTTCCCTGTTTGAGGAAGGACATTAAAACAGAAGAAGGCCAAGTCTCAAAAGTGTCATAATTAGTACTGTCATATACATGTTATGGAAAAACTATTGATATGAAGTAACAAAGAATTTATTAATATCGCATCAGCTTCAAACTATATTCGAATTAAAACAAAGGTTTTGAAAATTAATCCAAGTGAGTTACTTATTTGCTTCTGCTTACTTCCCTACCAGTATCAATTAGGATAGAAACTTTTCGACCAAAACATGCAGATAAAAGAACAGGTTACGGCAGATCCATTGAGACAGAAAGTTGGTGTCTGATTTTTAATTTTGTACTCCATGCTTAGCAAGAAAGAAGGTTTGCATCTGTAAATAGACACTGAACCTGTTTGCCATTGATGTCAAGATGATACATTGTCCTTTATGTATAAAAAAAATTGTAACAGTCATCATAAAAGGAAAATTACTACCTGTAACAAAAAAAAAGACATTGAATGTTTTGAACAATCTTGATAAAAAAAATAAAGGCTGTTTTCAATTATACTTTGAGTGTTGTGGCTGAAACAGGCTAATGTGGGATTTCAGTTCAGCATCAAAATTCGCTGTATCGCAATCTCGTTTTGAATTTTCAAATAGCCCATGAGGTAGACAAAAAAAAGTGGTACCAGAAACTAATGCGACCATAGTATATTTTACATTTTATTTAATTAAAGCTCAATGACCCAGTAAGACAACGTAAACTGTAATGGTTTTTTTAAGGTCGATATAATTTTTTTGATTATCCCTTTAGCTAGAGAATGATATTGCGGCGGCTTTGTAAAGGGTGCGTATTGTTAATAAAATCCAGACGGCAAAATAAAACGATAATCAATTTTCACATTTGCAACATCTTTATTCCATTTCTAACTCCAACAATGTTCTGTTTTCATTCAAGCGGGAAAATTCCCTTCTTAACAGTGAAAGTAGAAGATGTTAAATTTGTACTCCATTTTCCATCAATAGGTGTGGCTACATCACTCCCCTACCAGTAACAAAGTTACGTTACTTTAAAAATGGTAGAAGAATTAATATATCGATACAAATAATAGCGAACAAATACACATTGATACAAATTTAAATTGCACAAAATAATTACAAATACAATTACATATAAACATTTACATACAATAAATCAAGTTAATTTTTAAAATGGACATGGACGAATTATAATTTTGAAGAAAAGTCAATAATGTCATTGAAACGAACAGGAGGTTTTACTTGTCTTCCACAACGTGTTGTTGTGTTTGGTTGTGCAACTTGATGACTTGGTATAAATGTTTGCTCACGCGGCACAGATGTATTATCATTTGATGACGTTGGATACAGAAGTTCATTATGTTGTAACACATATGCCGGTTTTAATCTATCCACTGAAATATTAACTTGCTTATTTTTAATTGATAGAAGAAAGTTTTTCAGGGGATCTTTGCAATACCAAATAGGTTCCTTCTTATGGGGGTTCTAAAGGTTTTTTAACCCTGTCAATTCGTAGAAACACATGTGAGCATGTGTTCAAATCTTTGAATGAAGATCTTTTGTTTACATTTGTTTTTGGATTGGTATGGTTTTAAGTCGGCCATCTGTTTTCGAAGATTGCTTACAAAATTATCATCAGATATTGGCAAACTGGATTCTTCAAAGAATTCGCCTGGTAATTTAATAGTTTTGCCATAAACCATTTCAGCTATTGTATACTTACAGTCCTCATGTAGAGCAGCTCGCAACCCATAAGAACCGTTGGTAATGTGTCCGTCCAAAGAACGTTGTTATGACATCTAATAGCTGTTTTTTAAGGTACGGTGAAGACGTTCAACTTTTCCATTACTCTGAGGATGGTAAGAAGACGTATGGTTTACTTTAACACCACATAGCGCAGCTAAACTTCGAAATAATTCTGAAATAAATTGAGTACCTCTGTCAGTAATAACACAGGTAGATACACCAAACCGGGTAATCCAATGCTCATAAAAAGCTTTTGCTATACTTTCTGCAGTGATATTTGATAAACGGTACCACTTCCATCCGAGAGGTAAACCAATCAATACACGTCAAGCAGCATGTGTATCCATTAGAAGGTGAATAAGGTCCAATTAAATCTATATGAACGACACTAAATCTCTCATCTGGTGCTTGAAATTGAGAATATTCTGATTTTGTATGTTTAGTTATTTTTTATTTTTCAGACAGTTGATGCAAGTTTGAGTCCACTGTTTAACATCTTTTCATATTTGGCCAAATGAATCTTTTTTAGTTATTTCTTTTACAGTAGTTCGAATACCAGAATGAGCTAAACTGTGAATTGTATTAAATATTGTCATTCGAAAATTTTTGGTATGAATGGTCTGATATTGGAAGTAGAGGTATCACAATACAAGAGCTTTCCTGATCGCAATTGGTGTTCTTTAAAATGTAATGATTTGGAATGTAATTTCAATTGTTGCAGCTCATCATCATTAATTTGTGCATCTGCTATCAAGTCATAATCGACAATAGGTGAATCAATGTCCTCAATTCTAGACAGTCTGTCTGCTTCCACATTGTTTCGACCACTGATATGGTATAGGTTAGTAGAGAATTGTGAGATATATTGTAGGTGTCTTAGTTGTCTGGGGAGGCTTTATCATTGTTTTGCTTAAAAGCAAATATTAATGGCTTATGATCCCGTATAAATATCGAAATCTCGACCTTCAAGTAAATGCTTAAAATATTTAATTGATAAATATATACCCAAAAGTTCGCGGTCGTAAACGCTGTAATTTTTCTCAGCATCATTAAGTTTTTTAGAAAAAAATGCAATTGGCTTCCATTCATTTGATTCTTTTTGTTGAATAACTGATCCAATAGCCCAATCAGATGCATCTGTGAGAAGTGCCAGAGGGTAATCCGAGTTGAGATATGCCATTAACGCTATTTGAGCAACATCTTGTTTGCATTTTTCAAAACTTTGTCTAGTTTCATCGGGTCATGGTATTTTGCGTCGATATCTTTTTTGTAGATCTTTTCAAAAGTTCATCTAGAGCGGCTTGAGTTTTTGCGGCATTATTTATATAATTACGATAAAAATTGATCATTCCTAAAAGGGAACGTAATTCATGCATAGTTTCTGGCAATGAATATTCTATGATAGCTTTGGTTTTTTGAGGTTGAGGTTGTGAGCCTTCCGCAGATATTTGATAGCCTAAAAATCTATTACAGGTACTTCAAAACTGATTTGCTAATATTAATCCGTAAACCATATTTGTCTAAACGCTGGAAAACTATTTTAAGATGTGAACGATGTCCTTCCTCGCAAGAAGAGGCGATCAACACATCATCTAAGTATGGAAACACAAATTTTAGACCATAAACAAATTCATTTATAAACCTTTGAAATGTTGCAGGGCATTTTTGAGATCAAAACTCATCACAATGAATTGATAAAGTCCAAAAGGTGTGATGATGGCAGTTTTTGCCTTATCTTCATCTGCTGCAGGAATGTAATAATATGCTTTAGTAATGTCAATTTTAGAAAATATAGTTTTATTAGTTAAAATTTGTTGAAAATCCTGGATTCGAGGTATGTTACAACGATCAGGTATAGTTAAATCATTCAATCTTCTATAATCACCACACGGACGAAAAGAACCATCTTTCTTTGTTATTATATGTAATGCACTTGCCCATTCTGAGCTAGATGGAATAATAATGTTATTGTCTAGCATATATTTAAATTCTCTTTTTAGCTATTTCCAACCGTTTTGGATCTAATTTGTTTTGCTTTACAATTTATGGGTTGTCCTTTAGTTATAATATGTTGTTTTACATTATGTTTAACATTTGAAATAAGAAAATTTGGTTTTGTTATAATGGGATACATAGAAAATAAATCAGAATATTTACATAAGCTGCTCGTTTTATTTACACTTTCATTAATAGAGATGGGTGCAATGTCACCATAAACTGCAAGGTTAGTTACACCATCAATTGACCTTTTATGCTTTATATCAATTAATAAATTGAACTTATTTAAAAAATCTGCACCTAGTATAGGGTTACTAATTTTGGCCACAATAAACGGAATTGAAATTCTCGGCTCAAACCCAGATCAAGATTTAAAATTTCTGTACAAAAAGTATCAATTGCGGTATTATTTGCAGCATATAATTTATAGTCACTAATAAATTTGTGTTTAGAAGTATAAGGAATGAGACTTACGTCCGCTCCACTGTCAACCAGAAAGCGCAAGCCCGTTTTTTTGTCGTTGACAAATATACGGTATTGACGGCAATATGTTGTATTTTCAGCAGCAGAGTCTGCCGCTAATTCTGTTCTGTTTTCCGAAGGACTATTTTTCCATGCACAGGGAGATGTGCATTTATCGGGAAAACATTTTTCTCGAAAACGAAAATGGTAATAACAGTGTTTGCCAGAAGGATTATAATAGCGATTGCAAGACGTATACTTCGATGAGAAGAAGAGCATCGACCCTTATTTCTTGGTTGGGAATGAGAGTTCCTTGTTACACTCAGTTTTTCAAGTTTATTATCCAAAGATACAATTTGTTGTCGTAACTCAGTTATGGCATCTGATCCTGATGAAACATTATTGCATACGCAGTAAAGTTCTTGTTTTGGTTGCATTTCAAGAACACGATCTGCCATTAATGAGAGTTTCTCAATTCCTTCATCACTAACTAGTAAAATATTCCGTACAGAATCAGGCATTTTTGAAGAAACAATGTTGTTAGCACCTTATCAGTAATTCCATCAGTAGCCAGGTTTCTCATTTTTGTAAAAAGTTGACTGGGTTTAAGATCTCCCAAATCAAGTCCTGTAAAAGTAGCCCTCTGAAGACGCTTATTTTCGCTTTCTTAAAAGTATTCAGCAAACGTTCTTTTGCAGCGGTATATTTTGTTCTATTATCATCACTTGTAATGTCCCACAAACTTTCAACAAATTTCGGTTCTAATTGCGAAACTAAGTAGTTGAATTTTGTATCCTCGGCTGTTATTCCAATAAATTGAAAACTGTGCTTCAACTTGAAAGAACCACATTTCTGGTTTTTCTGCCCAAAGAGGTATTTTGACACTTACCCACGCTACTTCATCTTTTTTTTTCGCCGATGCATTAGTTTCTCAGTCATTTTTTGTGAATAATTCACGGTTTTGCAAACAATTCACGGGCTACCAAGTATGTGGCGGCTTTTTAAAGGTTGCGTAGTGTTATTAAAATCCAGACGCAAAATAAAAACGATAATCCATTTTTCACATTTGCAACATCTTTATTCCGTTTCTAACAGCAACTACGTTCTGTTTTCATTCAAGCGGAAAATTCCCTTCTTAACAGTGAAAGTAGAAGTTGTTAAATTTGTACTCCATTTTCCATCAATAGGTGTCGCTACAATATCATGCCTTTAAGTCTTTGAAGGCTACCATTTTCCTCTGACAACACCAAACAACGAAATTCAACACTAATAGCTTTTATCTATTATTATCAGTGCAGGAATCCCACATAGAGATACTTAAAAGAAAAACGCTTCACTTACAGTTTCAGCAGTTGAGTGATTGAGCTTTTGGCTGTCTGGAAAACTGGTCTGTCATGTTCAGATAATAAGTTAATAGGCGCCATCAATAGGCAACTAACGCTATGTAACGTAACGTTTTGTAAATACAACTAATTCATTAGAAATGTTGATGGCAGTAGATCAGTTAACGTAAAAAATTTAAAATTATAAAATGTTATAATTTTATAATAAATATTTCTAAAAATATTGTCATTTTCTGTTCTTTAATTGTGACTAAAGATAGGTAGCTTACAACCCCTTCAATTTTCAAATGATCAGATATGCCATTCCTTACCACATTAATTATCTTTATGTTTTTAATTACCGTCAATAAAGTTGAAGCCCCTTGAGTGTGCTGGAACTGATAAAGCTGAGTTCGTAATTAGAGGAAAAGTAAATTATCATGTCTATGACGAAATTATCTTAACGAATTTGTATACCTATTTGTAAGTATGCTTGTATACTCTTAATGGATTTGTATACGAAACTACGTCCATTGATCTCAGGAACAGAGTGAACACTCCGTGAATGAAACTGCTGGATGTATTCGTCTTCGCTGGATGTATTCGTCTGCTGTGGTACCGAATGGGTCGATACTGTATAAAATGTTCCCCTCGATAACTTTGATTCTTCCGAATCTTCTGGCGAAAGATACACAGTCAAATATATGGTATTTGGGTATGGTAATAACAATAGTGTTTTTCATTTCTCACGAATTAGTTGTTTATTTGAAAATATGTCAGTTTCCATTATTACGTATTTCTTTTATGCTACGAATAATACGGGAATGTCACAAATAAATCAATTGCCATAACATACGTATAAGGGTTTCAGAGCTGACCCTAAAATCCTGATAAGAGTGTTAAAAGTATTAGAGATTCAATGATATTCTCTCAATTTGATGTTACATTTCCAAGAATCAGCTGAAATTGGGAATTTTTTTTTTTTGCCTTTAGTGGAATAGCAGACTATGAAACATATTCCAGTATCTTAACAATAAGAAAAACAGAAGAAAAAAATATACTGAAATCTAAGGGAAATCTTTTATTATAACGTGTAAAGATTTTGTTTTGGTATGATATTTTTGGCGTAAAAAATGTAGGTGCTGAAAAGTAACAGCTAAGGCCATGAAACGTCAATTATTTATGCGCAGGAGGATCCTTTGATGTCGATAGTCGTTTTGGTCAATACTTGATAAGACACGTGGTCAATAATACGACTACGTCAATAGTTCATTTTTGTCTGTGAAATTTGGAGATAATTCTTTCAAAATTTTATGAAAGAATTACATATTTATTGGCAGTTGGAGTTAAATAAACTTTTTGAAATCTGTTTTGTTAACATGGTATTGGTTAGTTAATGTCATTACGGATTACGAAGATTACGCTACAATACAGCAACCCACCGAAAGCAATAAAAATATCTTAATGGAAAATTTGACTATTAAATCCTTTTAAAATTAATTTTTGTCAGTGATATTTATTGCCAGCTGGAATTTAATGAACTTTTTGAAACCTGTTTCGTTAACGTGGTATCGGTTGGTTAATGTCATTACGGATTATGCTGATTACGCTACAATGCAGCAACTCATGGAAAGCAATAAAAAAAAAAGCTTAATGGAAGATTTGATCTTTAAATCCTTTTAAAATTCATTTTTGTCAGTGATATTTATTGCCAGCTGGTGTTAAATAAACATTTTGAAACCAATTTAATAATTTCAGAAATAAATAAATCCAGTTACGAATTTTTAAATAAACAAAATTTACCACTTCTTTCTACAAAGTAAGTAGAATATGTACATGAAACCACAAATATTCTGTTGCCCTTTTTTTCTTAGTCTTTCTCTAGATTATGTATAAACGCCTGAAATGGGTGTTTAGTTAACTAACAAAACAAAAATGCAATTATCAATTTTTATATTGCAAACGAAAGCCATGAAAAACACTGAAAGGCATTATGCCTTTTGCTTTGTTTGCAGATTCGCTTTCGTATTTCAGAAGTTAATGTGAGCAGATTTAAATGACATGTAAAATCCATTAGGCACCAACTTAATTTTTTTTATTCTGGTCCAAAGTTAAAACTACAACACGAAGTATTTTAGAATTGCTTACGATACATTAAAAGCTTACCTTTAGACATCATATTTTATAAATAGATTTATTTATTTGCGGGAAGGAGGGTGAGACCTTATCTTGGCTACAAAAATTTCTTTTATATACGGTAATGCTACTGCTCGTTCTACAATAGATCTGGCTGAGAATTTTCTATACAAATTGTGAAAGAAAAAAAAATAAAGAAAAATCTGCAGATTATAATTATTTTGATGTTGTATGCATCCAATAAGTATGATACAATCCAAAATTGTACAGCACATCTTTTAAAGGAATCCCGTTTATAAATAAATCATACGCATATATTTTTTTTTGTTGTTCTAATGCAGCTGGCAAACACTTAGACAGTTGTCTTGGATGCCTTAAGACAAGCGCTGCACCGACGTTACTCACTTAGCACTACCCAGGAGGTGCATGTAGCTTGAAGATAAGTCAAGGACGCGGAGTAACTCGCTGAGAGTGCTTTCCAAAAGCTTGAAAATAATAAGGATGCTATCTATTCGTTAGCCTGAAATTTGCCAATTGTAGTACGAAAAAGACGATAAATGTAAGCCCAAACTTTTCGGTTCCTTCTAAATAGAGATCGCTTTCTATTTTATTTCAAATCTATGCTACTGATATGTTTTGGATAAAAATCTGGTTCATCACTTTCGCAAATTGAAGATACTATGGGATTAATGTTCATATTTAAATGAAATGCTCCTTGAAATATGAACATTAATCCCATTGAAAATACTTTTTAAAATAGAAATAAAAAAATGATGCATAATGCATAGTGTGCAAAAAAATTTATTTATTCGTTTTCTTTAATGAATTTTTAAAAATTAAGATATGCATATGTAGTTTATTTAATAAAGTTATTTATCAATATTTTTAATGTCAATGCCTACAACATTTCAACATGGTCACTGTAACATCTCAGCTTATATTAGACCTATAACGGCTTTCAAGAAGGGGGCTACTTTCAGTATCATGGGAACAGTTTAATTTTTATTTACAAGAACTATATATATATATATATATTATATTACAAGCACTACATATATACTCTGGATTATTATACAAAGAAATTAAAAATTAAAATTAAATTTGATCACAAGGCAAGATTAAATCACAAGTACAATAGTCAGAGATTTTCTGAGTTCTCGAGTCTACGCCAAATCAATTGCCTGGTCTGTGGCAGACCCTAATTGTCACATGGCGTGATACACGAACCATAAGGTGTTCACTTTGAAAACAGGCGAAATCTCCGGCCTAGGAGTAGGCCCCTAGCGAAATCTCCGGCTCCTTCTCAGTCGTGGTGTACCACCAATCACAATGGAACAACTCATGGTATAGTTCTTATTCAATCTGTTAAGGTCGCATAGACCTTCGCTAATTTGCTGAGTCTCATTATACATGATACCGAATATCTGCCATCAGATTTGAGTGACAGACTGTTATTAGTAAAAACACTAATTTCATGTAATATAACTACCCACAATACTGCTTGTCTTCTGTCAAATTTAAGTTATGGTTTGTTATAATATATCAAATAACATACATTCCTCTCTCATGGGAATGAAATGGCAAAAACTCTTCCCGTGAGAAAAAAAAAAAAAAATGCTACATCATCATCATTATGTAACTGATATTGATTAGAGTAAATGATTTTTCTAGATAAGCAGCACCTGTCTTGTTATATGAAACTAAGTTCTTTGAGTACAGAAACAATTAATAAATCTGTATATTTTTATTGGAGATGGAAATACTATAGTTTATTTTAAGTGAATGAAAAGATAATGAATAGATTTTTATCAACCAAGTTCCTGTGATTTCAATCTTTTCACGGATCACTGTTTCAGAAGAGTAGAAGTTTTTCTATTTGCTTTCAGGTTTAGCTACGAAGAGACTAAGAACGGCAAACATGTACAGCCTTGCTGGTATACCAAACGATGTGCAGCCTGAACTATATTGGGGCCTCTGTACAACAAAAAGAGAACCAAACGGAGTTAGACCACATAGGCAGTTGAAGAAAATGACTGTTGGTAAGACATTTAGTTTTAAAACCCCAAACATATTCATTCCAAACATGGAATAATTTAATCATCAAATATTTTTAGAAAGTAAACCCCAAACTATTTTGAGAGATCAGTTAGTTTTATAGATTTGGTTTTCTAAACGGGAAAGAATATTCTTCGAATATTCATTTGCATCATTCCACAAATATTTTAAATTTATTTCGGGTATTATAACATATTCTAGATTCTTGAATGGTAGCTGGATTCTGTTATTCATGAAATAAAAATGAATGGAAACGAAATAAACATATACACACGTTAAATTTTTTTTTTTTTAAATTTACCTCTTATATGTTTATATTTATGTAAATTGTCTTTATTTTGAATTATTTAATTCAGATATATGGTTACATAGGTGCCAAGACATTCTGTTATTTATTTTCTCATTCCTTTGTCGAGTTTTCTTCTCACAGTATCGTACTTTAAAGTTTATAGCCGAGACAAAACATTTAAATAGTTTTCCACGGTCGCGTAACCGCAAACGGCTAATATCCTTGCAGATAAAACATTTTGACACGGTTGCTATGGTAACATATTAAAAATTTTTCAAAACATCGTTTTTGTTCTCACGGTTATTATGCATTTATTGTATCGAAATTAATTTAGATATATAGTTTTTATAAATTAATATCTTGTTTAATCTCTGGAATTTAAAAATGATTAGACACGCGAAAATATTCACTGTGTATGTTAAAATTTTTGATGTAGAATTCATAAAACTATCATTAGAAATGGCCTTTCAAGTACAATAATAAAAGTGTTCTAACAAACATATTCAGTATTTAAAAATATGACTTTATAGTATTATGCGTTATAGTATTTCATTTTACATCAGTGTAAGAGTGGAAAATCAATTGCACATGCTTGAAGACCATATACTCAGACGTCATTCATGGGCATTTTAGATCACAGATCTAAATTTTGTGCTACTCAGGATAATTATTGTAGCTGTAGAATTTATCTGGATTCGCACTTATAGAATTCATTCATTATCATCATCATTCGCGGAACAATCCCATGTTGGGCCAAGGTCATCTCTGCCTACTGGCAGATTTCGAGACAAGAAATGTTTCCTTGTTACAAGGTAAGGTTGTCAGCCCTACGCACAACGCTGTACAGCCATATTAGACTGGAGCCTATGGTTTAAAGTGGATTCCGAACCACTACAAACATCCATGGCACCGCCGGAACTCGAATCCGAAGCCTGTTGCATCGAACGCCAGAGCGCTAGTCACTCAGCCGTCAGGCTAAAGATAATTCTATAGAGTATTTATATACAATATAGGATGGCAAGTGTCATGATTCCAATTCAACTAACTGCTTGTAGAATGCTATAAGCACGATCGTACTTAAGGTACTATTTACGAACAGGACTGAAGACTGTGGAACTTTGAATTTGACTGCTGTTTACAATAAGTAAAAAGTACTTTGAAATTATTTGATTTTTTTTTTTTTGTTTGGAATATTCCAAATCATTGTGTGGGCGCTTTTTTTGAATAATGGGTTTTTCAAATTTTACCCATCTTTTAAAGCCTTTTCTACTCGTACATATCAGTTTTATTGTTGTGTACTATTGAAAAATTGCATTTGTAAAATTTGTACTTTTGTATTTATCTGTTCTACATTGTTATGAAAATTTTCAAATTTCCGGGAAAAAAATTATGGGTAATGCTATTTTAGGATTTCGGTAATTCACTTCGTTTACTTCAAGTTGAATAATTAAATAAGGTTTATTAATAATCAATTAATAAATTATAGTTAATCATTATTTTTTTCCGTACATCAAACTGTAGCGATATTCGCCATAAGAACTCTAGCAGCCCAATAAAAATTTTAGCCTTGGTAAAATTGTCAGCGTTAAAAGTCATAAAATCAAGTGCAGCGCCTGTTGTCAAATGTAAAAAGTCCGTGGTTTCACCTGATGAGCACAGAGGACAGATATCATTAGAGTAGATACACCAATGCAGGGCATGTGTTAATTAAAAATCATGTACTGTCGAGAGTCGGAAATTTACTGAAAAATTGCACGATTATAGTTAATTATTAAATGAAGTTTATTAATTAATGACATTAAAATATTATTAAATTTTAAAAATTTTTATTAATTAAATAACGTTTATTATATTTTTTAAAATTTATTTAATAAGATACATTAATAACTGCTAATAATTAAGAAGAAAACAACATTTATTCAAATAACAAGCTTGCTACAGAGAATCAACTGCCTGTAAGCTATTCAAATGTGACATTGTTTTATTTTAAAATGTTTTGTGTTTATAATGTTTTATTTTTATACTTCTTGGAATTTTTAGTTATTTTTTTAAAATTTTTATTGTATATTTCTTTGTAATTTTTAATTTTTTTTTCAGGTGTGGATCGAATATATCCCTGCACCTGGTGATCATTTCATTTTCTGGTTCAAACGATACTGGTCTGAATGATAAAAAATCATTGCTAATTTCTTGCAAATAATTCAAATTATTTTGTTATATATACTTTGAATCCTGTTGTGTGAAAAATAGTAAATCTTTATGTAGTAAAACAATTTTTGAACTCTATAATATATTGTATTATAATTGTGAAGCTTTTTAGTATACTAAATGTATGCAGGAGAAATATTTGTATTATTTAATAAAGTTTTGTTAAAAATAGCATGAGGTTTTTTAATAATTAAAAATGGATAGGTTCGTTTTGATCTGCGCTTATTTGATATCTTTGTGCATAGAATCTTTCAACAAATTTATTATTTAAATTAGATAGTTAGTTTAATTAAAACAGTTGTAAGATAACTTCAAAATCCATTTAACAATTAAAAAAATTAAATCCATTAACAATTTAAAGCTCATCGTATGTCATCACTAAAACTATTTATTCTACAACATAACATAGTTTTATAAATATTGTAAGAGTTAATTGCAAACACTGTGCTAAAAAATTTCACGAAAAAAATTTGAAATACGAACTTAAGAGATATACCAGTTATTACCAATTCTCCAAAAATAACAAATATTTTGAGTTAACTACTCGCTACAGAAAACAGTAATATTTCTCCAGAAATTTTTTAAAAAAATTATGATTTTCAGTTAATTTTTCAATTTTGCACAATTAAACGTTGCCGATTTTGAGAAAAATAGCGACAGCTTTCGAGAAAAGTAGAAAATACTATGCAATGCTTTTAATAATTAAATAACATTCCACCTATCTAATAATGTGTTTAAAATAATTATTGTTACTATTACATTTTCTTTGTTATCAAAAAGAGACATTCATCCAGGAGTTATTTACTTGAAGCAAGTTGAGTTTAGTGGATAAGTTTAATATTTGTTTATATAAACTTTCATGAATTTTTTTTTGTACATTTACAATATTTCTATTTCTATTTCAAGATATTGATATGTATTTTAATAGAAAATATGTATAAATATTTATTCTTATTAATAATAAATAATTGCAAAACACTTATTTATAGTATTAAGTTTTAAATCTCTAAATTAATTTTATTTTTATCATGTGTAGAACATGATGATGTCCTGGTTAGGGTCCGTGAGATTATCCGAAAATGAGGGTCAAGCAAATAAAACTCCATTACAAATTTTGGCGAAAAATGGTACTTTGAGCCCTTTAAGCACTATCTGCAGTTAAATCGAAACAGTACTAGTTGAGCATTTTTTTGGATATATCTTTTCGAGATTCCTTTTTCTGGCTCTAAACGTCTGCCAGTAACTGCAATATTAAAGTTGTTCCATCCATAATAAATATAAATAATAAGAATCTACTTTGTTCAATATATATAAGATTTTGTTATATATGATGTTGTTCTAATATGATTTTGCAATGAAACATTTTATTAAGATTAAAATAGGTAAAAGACTCCAATGAGCTAAAGCTGCAAAACCCAGGTTTAAACAAAGTAGCTACAGAAACTTTATCAGATTATTGCATGTTAATTGAAAAAAAAAAAGAATGATAACCATTTATTTTCCAATTTAAATGTTATACAATAAAGTAAAGTAAATAAGTAAAATCACTAAATCAGAAATATGAACAATACCATATGATGCGAATATTCATTAAATAAATATGTATATTTAAACTAAAATATAAATAAATAAATAAATAAAAAAAACAAGTGAATATATTGAAATATTACATGAAGATTACGAAAGTCATAAGAACGAACTATATACTTTAAAAAACCAATTATGAGCATTCGTAAGAATATTTGAAATAATAAAAATAAAATTACTACGTCGTTTTTGCAAAAAGAAGAATCGCAGAGGAAAAACACTAAAAAAAAATAATGAATCATTATTAAAATAATGAGTTCATAGAAAGTGTATTACTTACGATTTAATTTCAAATCATAAAAAAAATGTTGCCAATTAATAATTATATTACAATTCGGAATATTACTTCATAACTATCAAATTCTTTCATTTTATTCTGATTTCAATTATTTTTTATCGAAAATTATCGTATTAAAAAGAATAAAAATGATAAATAATTAATCGTTTATTCAATTCCTTTTTAAAAAGTTTCCAAAATCGTTTGGCAATAAATAACATGTGAAAATGGAAAAAACTGTTTTAATTTTAAATTATTATTAATTACTTAAATTTAAATTATTTTTAATTGAAAATTATCTTATTAAAAAATAAAAATATTAAATAAATAATATTTTATTCACTTCCTTTCTAAAAAGTTTCCAAAATCGTTTGGCAATAAATAACCAGTGAAAATGGAAGACTGCTTTAATTTTAAATTATTAATTACTTAAATTTAAATTATTTTTAATTGAAAATTATCTTATTAAAAGAATAAAAATGCTAAGTAATTAATCCAGTCCAATTAAAATGTTTATTTAATTCCTTTTAAAAAGTTCCCAAAATCGTTAGGCAATAAATAACCAGTAAAAATGGAAAACTGCTTTAATTTTAAATTATTAATTACTTAAATTTAAATTATTTTTAATTTAAAATTATCTTATTAAAAGAATAAAAATGTTAAATAATCAATCGCTTATTCAATTCCATTTTTTAAAAGTTTCCAAAATCGTTTGGCAATAAATAACCTGTGAAAATGGAAGACTGCTTTAATTTTAAATTATTAATTACTTAAATTTAAATTATTTTTATTCACTTCAACTCTAAAAAGTTTCCAAAATCCGTTTGGCATGTAAAAATTATTAATTACTTAAATTTAAATTATTTTTAATGTCTTATTAAACGAATAAAAATATTAAATAATTAATATTTTATTCACTTCCTTTCTAAAAGTTTCCAAAATCGTTTGGCAATAAATAACCAGTGAAAATGGAAGACTGCTTTAATTTTAAATTATTAATTACTTAAATTTAAATTATTTTTAATTTAAAATTATCTTATTAAACGAATAAAAATGTTAAATAATTAATATTTTATTCACTTCTTTCTAAAAAGTTTCCAAAATCGTTTGGCAATAAATAACCAGTGAAAATGGAAGACTGCTTTAATTTTAAATTATTAATTACTTAAATTTAAATTATTTTTTAATTTAAAATTATCTTATTAAACGAATAAAAATGTTAAATAATTAATATTTTATTCACTTCCTTTCTAAAAAGTTTCCAAAATCGTTTGGTTAATTAGTGCAATAAATAGCCAGTGCAAAAGAAAACTCAACTTGTTTTGCCAGATTCATTTCGATATAATTAAAAAAAAAATCAATATTTAATAGAGCTGCTCTAAATTAAAACTCCTTAGTTAATAGAGAGTTTTTGCATAGCGATATTTTTTTCTTCCTAGCGCGCATGCTCATAAGAATAGCTCAGTAGTGCGCAATAGGTACAATGTTTCCTATGAACATGCGCGCTAGGAAGAAAAATATCGGACAATAAAAACGTTAAGTAAAAACTCTCTAATATTTGATCCAGTTAAAAACAAATAGCCATCTTTATTGTTAGCTGATTGATACCATTAGCTTAGAAAATTTAAATCACCTACCAAAATAAATGACATAATTTTTCAAGGCAGTCTCAAAGGTATTTTAACTGTTCATCGCTCATACTGTAGGTCGTTGTTATTAAATGGTATATTTGTGATAAAATAATAAAAATGTGTAATTACTATTATTTAAATAAACAATTTCCATTATTTTTATTGTTTATACACGTTTTTAATGAAATCTACCAATTTTTTCTTTCTTTTTCTTAATAATCATAACAAGAAGACAGTAACATATTAGTCAGTTAATGAATGAAATGATTATAATATTGTTTACGGGCTCTTTTCTGTAATTTTTAAAGTTATAAGAATTTTGTCACAATAATTGTTGGATCTTCTTATTTATGGCATGTTGAATGGACTACAAACATGAATGTAGACTTCTCTACCAGTCTAGCAAAAGTATGATGGCCGAAGTGGGTTGCCTAGGGGTATATTTCCAAACACATTAACGAAACGTTGCTTTTCTTTCAACAACAGAGATTTTTAATGAAGCTCTAATGTATTTACAGCGATATTTACATTAATTATTAATACATGACAATAATATTCTCTCGCCGCTTGATGCAGCCCGTTCCAGTCTCGCCGTCGGCCAGAGTTCTTCTCTCGCGCCCATCTACGGGGCTTCTTTCCTTTCCCAGGGCCAGAGTTCAAAGTCGAAATTATTGCATGGCAAAAGGTTTACGTCAGACACATAGTCCGTGATGTGTCTACATCTGGTGATTAGCATACAAACAAATCCTACATGAATGACATGAATTCAAGTCAAAGGCATATCAAGAGACATATTCCGATAACACGAGCAGCCAGAATAACCTTCCAGAGTCGATAAGGTATGCAAATTGAAAAAAAAGGGATTTGACAATGGTTGGCTTTATGAAGCAAATAGGCGATTCACTTGATAAAACTTCGTGACTGTTGATAATAATTTGGCTATTAAACGAATGATTGATTGCCGATCGCGATCAATAATTTGTCTGACAGGGTTGATTTGGAGCCCGCTATTAACCTATCTGTGACTGAGATGATTTATTGCCCGCTACGGGGTTTCTTGTTAATTAGCCCCCTCGTGAAAATGGAGTGGTGGTGTATAAATTGGCGAGGGGCACTATTACTAGGAAGAAATGTAAAGGGAGTCTTCCACTGTGGGGAAAATTACGGAAATTATAAAGTATGGGAAGGGATGGCCGAGTGGCTGGTGCTCGGTACCACAGGTTTCAGGTTCGAGTCCTGGTGGTGCCATGGATGTTTGTAGTGGTTCAGTATCCACCAGTAAACGGTAGGTCCCGGTCTAACATGATCGTAGAGCATTGCAGGGGTATTGTTACACCACGAAAGTAGCTTATCTTCAAGCTACACGCACCTCCTGGATAGTACTAAGTAATTAACGTCGATGCAGCACTTGCCTTAAGACATCCAAGACAATTGTCTAAGTGTTTGCCAGCTGCATTAGATCAAAAAAATAAAATAAATTATGGAGAGAAATTTTTTTAACAATAAGGAATTTGAAGATTGCAGATTAAAAAATTAGTGAAGAAATGTTTCTGGGACGCCATTTGTTAATTAGCAGCTCGGGAAAGTGGAGTGGTAGTATATAAATTTATGGGGTTTACTATTTCTAGGAAGAAATGTAAGAGAAATCTTCCACTGTGTGGAAAAATTATAAATTATGGGAAATTTTTTTTTTTTTCACAATGATGAATTTGGAGATTGCAGATTATAAAATTACTGTATGTTGACCCAAGAACCGAGTGAACATTATGACCATTTTAAAATGAGAGATATTAATTTCATAGGACAATATTGTCCTATGATGATGGAAGAAGAGTAATACTTTCCGAGAAGATTATTTCGGCAGACTTTCTCTTTAAAAGTGATCGTACTAGCGTATTGTACTGGAGAAAAAGATCCAACCAGTCAAACTAGGCTGTAAATGTAAAACACTCAAACGTTATTTCCACCAAATCAAATCGTCAATCGTTAAATTAGTACCTATATCCTATGCTGGAAGCTAGAAAAAGAAATGCCTCGTACTATAGCATGCTTTCTTGCATTCATTACAAATGAGCCTCAATTAGGGCCCGCATGGTCGAGTGTCTAGCGCTCGGTACCACAGGTTTCGGGTTCGAGTCCCGGTGGTGCCATGGATGTTTGTAGTGGTTCGGAATCTCCTTTAAGCCGTTGGTCCCGGTCTCCTATGACTGTAAGAGCGTCACGGGGCAAAAGTCAGATTTCTACCTACGGGTGCTCCTTCATAACAGAAGCTGCTTCCTTCCCCTTCAACCATGAGTCCATACGGGCTCGTGGGCTTATCCTAGATTAGATATCTACCAAGTGGAATAAGTAACAACCATAACAACAATGAGCCTCAATTAAGTCTAAGATAAAAATTGTATATTTTTAAAATTACAAAAAAAAATTTCCAAGTAAATATTGATGTCCGATTGGAACTCGAGTCCCTGTAGCGCAGTGGATAGCGCGTTGGACTTCTAATCCAAAGGTCCCGGGTTCGAATCCCGGCAGGGATGCGTTAGTGAATGGTAGAGGCGCAAATATTTTTTAAAGTGCATTAGCTTTTTCATTAATTTTAATTTAATTTACTTAAATTGTAGCTAATTTAGAAAGGGAATGCAATGGATCTCTAATTGTTTTAGGTCTAATTTATATCTTAATTGCGGTTCCCCAATCAATTTTGACTAAGATGGGTTTTAATATTTCATTTTTTTTTAATTTTTCCCATTTTTACAGATAATTTGATACATTTTTATGTTTATTTCTAAAAATTAAGTTTTTAAATTTCTATTTTTCCAATTATCTTTTTTTGTATTTAGCTAATTATTATTGTTTTCGTACGGAAGTTTATTGTAAGTAGCAAAATTGCATTAGTCCCTTAAAAACTAAACGCCGCTTGTGGTTTATAGACTAGCCTAATCAGATATACAATTTCGGTAAATGGATATGTTGCTGTTGTTCTAATGCAGCTGGCAATACAGAGACAATTAATCTTTATGCTATCAACAAGGGTTGCACTGCTGTTATTCATTTAGCACTACCCGGTGACCACGTGAATGTTGAAGATATGCTATGGAGATATGCTATGGAGATATGCGAGTAACACTACCCTCACAATGCTCGGTGATTACGTTGCGGCCTGATGGCCAATTGACTAATGATCTGGCCTTTGGAATCGCAGGCTTCAGGTTCGAATCCTGGCGGTGGCATGGATGTTTGTTAGTGGTTCAGAATCTGCTTTAAACTATACGTGCTGGACTGTTTAACCCTCGTGTGCATAAGATGACCGTAGAGTGACAAACCAAACTGCGATTACGTTAGATCGGGACCTACGATTTAAAGTGAATTACGAACCACTACAAACGTCCATGGCGCCGCCGGGACTAGACCGTCATATCGCTAGTCACTCGCCGTCAGGTTCCGGTAAGTGGACACACACAGGACGATTATAAAAATACATTCTGGATATGTGAGCCGCCAGCTATCATACCGTTGACAGAAATTGTGAACAAGCAAAATGTTGGTTTAAAATATTTTTAGGTTTGAGCTCAAGCAATAGCGTAGAAAAAAATAAGTTACAATGTCAAAATTTCGAAAATTTCAAATGGCAAAAATAGTTTTTATTTATTTATTCTTTTTATTGGAATGTGATCACCGTAGTGAAAAATAATAAATCATAAATACCGTTGGAACGGTACCTATAGCATGAAAATTGCCGTCTATAGACAGACTAAGAAAAAGTAAAAGCAACCATGGCCTGAATGGTCGAGTAACTAGCGCTCTGGTGCTTGGAACCACAAGTTTCGTTCGAGTTCCGGTGTTACCATGGATGTTTGTAGTGGTTTGAAATCCACTTTAAGCCGTAGGTCCCGGTCTCATATGACTGTTGAGAGTGACGGAGCGAAAGTCAGACTTCTACCTAAGGGTGTTCCATTACAACAGAAGCTGCTTCCTTCAACCGTGAATCCATACGGGTTGCGGGCTTGGTCTAGATTAGATATCTACCAAGTGGGATAAGTAACAAAAACAACCGTTAAGGACAGATAAGCAACTGAATGGAAAACATTTTGATGGGTTTCACAATTTTTCTGCTTGACCTTCATACAGGATGATACTTTGCATGCGGAAGTGGTTGGATAGCACTGAAGCACGTAACGACACAGCGAAATGCTCTACCTGATGTCGTGTGGAAGCAAAACGGCTCTTTTCCCCATGTAAGGTCTTCTGTCAAAAGTATCTTAATACAGCAGTTTGGTGACAGAAGTATATCCCCCATTTCAAGTTTTCATGGCCTCCAAGGTCTCCCAATCTCACTCTAATGGATTTCTGGTTGTAGGGATACGTGAAATCCGAAGTGTAGGCCTCTAATCCACTAACTATCTGATTTGAATGATGCCATCAAACGCCAGGTTCAACAGAATCCTCTTGCCATTGCTTCAGTGCTATCCACCATCTGTACTATTCAAGGTTCATCACATGTGAAGGTTTGGTTTGTCGTTCTACGGCCATCTTGTGCACACTTTAGGATAAATAGACCAGTACCTACAGTTTAACGTGGATTCGAACCATCAACAAACATCCAACCTACCGCCACAATTCGAACCTGACGCTTTAGATACCAATGGCCAGAGCGCTAGCCAGTTGGCCATCAGGCCGCTGATATGAAGGAGATCACATAGATTTTTTTTTTGTTGTTGATTATTTTGTTTTTATGTATTTAAACTTTTCTTCTTACTCTATCGACGGCAATTTTCGTGCTACAGGTACCGTTCGAACTCAAACACTGACACTGACTTTTAACCCTGATCAGAGTTCAAATGCCTCAATTTTCAATTATGCGCCTTTTTTATTTATTGGTCGTTTTTGGTTCAACTAGATTGACTTATACGTAAGAGATAATTGTGATTACATTTTTGCCATGCTACATTTCGAATTAATGTTAAATAAAAATATAAAAATTCATAATCGTAATAAATGAAACATTTAAAAGCTTTTTTTCAGAATAAAACTCTAAACTAAATTAAAATACAAATGAGTTAAATGTGGATAAAATAAATTTAAAAATTAAACCTTTGCTCTAGTGCGATAAAATATTTTTTATTTGTAAATGTTTCACCAAACGATAGTTATTTATTCTTAGTAAATTCCGAAACTATGCTTCATCAACAATAACTTTTAAAGAATATTTTTTCTTTGATTAATTGAAATTGAGTAACAAATCGATTGTTATTTTCAGAGTAATATTTTATTATTTTAGCCTGGTATTAAAAGCACAGTACGAATGTATTCAAATGAATGAATACTAAGAAGAAAATAATAAAAATAAAATAGATATAGTTTTTCACATTTGAAAAAAAGATTTCCAAGGTTTCTATTACATATTTCTAGAAAACTAGTTTTCTCAAAGGAGAATTATCTGTAAGGATTCAATTCGGAATCCACATCAAACCGCAGGTCCCGGCCTTACATGATCATAGAGCTTTGCGGGGGTAATATTACTCCGCGTCCGTAGCTTATCTTCAAGCTACACTCACATTTCTGGGTGGTGCTAAGTGAGTGTTGTGACTGGTAATTATCCTGTTGTGTGTGGGTAAGGGGTATTTTCTTTATTTTTGTATGAATCCAGGAATGGTAGATAACCCCTCCCGGTCACACGGTCAGGTCCAAAAGAACCGGTCGGTTTTGGTGGGACCCTTTTTGGGAGTTTTTGCGGGCAAAAAAGGAAGACCCGTTGAAAGCAGAGCGAACGATCTGCGACAGTGCGTGAGCCTGGTACACAATTTTTTGCTGCGAGAATGGCTACTTGGATAATTTATAACATATATCTATGTCCATCTTTGAATTTGCGGGTAGCATTCTTTTTGTTAAAAGGTTTTGAGGCTACTGGTAAATCACTGCCTACCCACTCATGGGAATATTTCATTTGAGGTATGCGTAATATTATGATTGCTTCTCTATAAACATTTTTTATTTATTCTGTTTCAAGTGCCAATGTAAAAATCCTAAATTTGATTGTAATTGTATATATTAGTATTCATTAAAAGTAAAGGTAAATAGTTGTTTCTTTCAGTATTCATTTTCGTATTTTTATTAATTGTTTTTATATTAATGTTAAATTATTTGGCCGTCCTACGAGTATACGTAGACTAACGACATCATTTCTATGTCGGTTTTAACAGTGAGTAACGTCGGTGCGGCGCTTGCCTTAAGGCATAAAAGACAACTGTCTAAGTTGTCTTGGTAGTGTAATAGTAATAGTGGTCACAGGCATTACTAGTAGAAACTGAATGTTTGGAGGAGTTGCAACAAAATCAAATAGTTGGTGTGGAGTTCCTGAGAAATACCAATGTCCTTTCTGAAGGGTCCAGAACGATTCCTGCAGCGCTCAAAATTTGTTCCAAGAAGAGTTTAGTTTCTCTTGGCATTTTTGAAGACTATAAGTGTAGTGGGATTGCTTTTCCTTTGACACCAGTATCCACGGCCGTAGAGAGGATTACTCCTTTTTCGTACGTGCCCGTCAGCCAGGTCATGTCCATGGCAGAGGAGGGAGCACGGATGGTTGCAGGAGATATACTTTCTATACTCAGGATATATACTTCCCCTCTGGATGAGAGTCTGTGGCCAATTTATGCACAGAATGGTGCTAACTATATCTTCTCTCGGGGTGAGAGACTGTAAACTAAACGTCTCTGAGGTAGCAGAGCCGGTCTCATTGTACGTTCTCTCTAGAGAGAGTCTCAATGCCTACAGTTCATTTCAACTGAACGCCGCAAGGAGCGCTCTTGTAGTGCATAAGAGGGATTACTGTTACATTATTCACTGTTTCATTTATTTTTAGTTTCAAAATGTCGAATTAATACATTAACATAAAATAATGCTATGTCGTCAACAAGAATAATAATGTCTTTCATTCTTTCTGATTCAGAGTTGAATTTTTTAATTTATTAATAGTAGGTTTCAAATGATTTTTTTTTTGTTTTTAGAAAATATGATCTTATGCTTGCTTGGTACCTAAATAAATTCATCATAAGGTTTCAGGATCGAATCTTTATAGATTCCAAATTGTGGAAATTTAAAACAAAAAAGGTAAGATGGCTACTTTTAACCATAATAATTTATGAACAGATTTCAGTTTTTTTTTTATTATATTGGTATATTAATTAAAATTAATATATCAATAAATTTCTGAAACTTCTTATTTATTCTCCCCACTTAACCTTTCGAAGCATCGACCTCTTGACTTTGTTTGCTAAAAAGAATAGGTGAATAAGGGCTGTGATGTATTACCCTATAGAATTATTAAGAAAAAAAAAAAATGCAAGTCTTTTTAATTTATTTAATGTATATATGTATTATTCCCCCACCCCTACATCAAACTATAGTGATATCCGCCATAAGAACTCTAGCAGCCAATAAAATTTAGCCTTGCTAAAGTTGTCAAAATTAAAAGTCATAAAATCAAGTGCAGTGCAGGTTGTCAAATGTAAGAAATCCATGGCTTCACCCGACGAGCACAGAGGACAGACATCATTAGTAGCTACACCAATGCGGTGCAAGTGTTTATTAAGAAAATCATATCCTGTCGAGAGTTGGGAATCTGCTGTAAAAATTGCACGGGGCAAGTCCATTGGGATGGGTGATGAAATAAGTATATTCCACGTTTTAGCAGTTGAAAGGAGTTTGTAAGTTTGTTTAAGGGTCTGTATATATATGTATAATTAAGATAATAAAGATGTGACATTTGTCTTTTCCAAGATAGCAATTTTAATTGCTCTTCGGCCCTCCCATGCTTAAATTTTTGCAAAATATTTTTATCCTGTCATATCAAATCTTCCTTGAAATGTGTAAATATATACAAAACCGAACAAATAAACTATTCTGGTTCGGTATAATAAGAAGTTCTTTCTTACCACTTCTTTAAAATTATAATAAAGAATAAAATGAAAAGATAAAAATCCTTGCATGCGATGTTTGAGGTTTAGCAGGAGGACTTCTGCAATGCACAGGTGGGTAGTAAAATTCCCGCCTGATTTTTATAGAACAAATAGGCTTACCTGTGTATGTCACATAACTTAGCATATGGTGAAATGAAAGTGTCTGTTTCTTTCATTGATTTCTCAGTTGACATGTGTCAATAATTGCATTTGAATAACTCTAAATTACTCGTGTTTTTTTATCATTGCGTTTACAGAGTAACATGGTATCACAGTGACCTCTTGCTGAAAGGAATAGGTTCTGTGATCTACTGTCTGCAGAATTTTCAAGAAAAATTTTAAAAAATGCAACTCTTTTTTAATACATTTATATATATACAGGGGTTATCAAAATAATGGAAACACATTTGAATAAAAGTGGCATTTTTGAATGCGCTACGTAAGCATTAAAATATAATAATAGCTACCAGTTTTTTTTTAAATAGAAATGTATATATTCTGGTAGTATGTGGTTCTTCCGAATATTCAAAACGATTTAATCAAAAGGCTACCAGATTATGACATCCAAAACCCCAAAAATGCTAAACCTCCTCGAATCTGTCTCATAATTGATTCCACTTCCCCACTCCTGACTTTTTTCCCGCCTTATTTTACCCAATGCGTTTTCACAATCATTTCTCCTTACGTTGTACTTCTTTTATTTTTTAGATTAATTCTATCTGTTTACTTGTATTTATCTCGAACCTTTTTCTTCAACTGTGCTTGTTAATAATTTTTACTTGTTTTTATATGTTTATATATTAAATATAAATGAAAGAATAAAAAATGAATAAAATAAAAACTATTCCTCGATTTGTTTAGATTACTTCAAAACTTTATGTGTCTCTTTCTTTAACTTCTTTATATATATGTAAATGTATATATATATATATATATATGGGCAAGTCACCGCATTAGTCTTTACCTGCTTTGTTTTTCAATGTATTATCTCATAACTTCAATGGACTCCAACTCAAGATAGAAGCTAGCGGCTGCTTTCTGTTAACACAAATCATTATGGTAATATGTGGTAGCTTTATTGAAGTTTTTGTACTGAAACAAGATAGAAGCTAGCGGCTGCTTTTTAAATACCAATTTTTCGCAACATGCCAAATCAGCAGCTTTATTGAAGTTCTGTAAGTCTTGAATTTATTTCAAACGTGTCAGATGTCGGACCTTTCAGATTTTCAAAGAGGCCAATTGCAGGAGCCATTTAGCTTGAGCAAGTGTAAAAAAAACATCTCAACTTTTAGGCGTTTCTAGAGATACGACGTCTAAAGTCATGACAGTATACACAGTGTGGCAAGACAAGCTCGACAAAGCAAAAGAGTGGACGGAAAGAGACCGACAGGTATTGAAGCGGATTGTGATGTCTCAAAAGCGAACAACTGCAGCAAAAGTGACCGCAGAGCTCAATCAGCATCTAGATTCTCCAGTTTCAATCATTACAGTTAGAAGGCACCTTCATAAACAGGACATTTACGCCAGAGCAGCAATTCCCAAGCCACTTGTAACAGATAAGATGTTAATGCTAAACATCGTCTACAGGGGGTGCCACACTCAAAAGACCTGGTCGATTGATAAGTGGAAGAAAGTAATATGGTCTGACGAAACGTCTTTCACATTTTCCCCTACAACAGGACGGGTGTACGTTTGGAGGACACCAGCACAAGCGAATCATCTTGATTGTCTCCTTCCAACTGTCAAGAATGGAGGTGGGATGTGTCATGATATGAGCAGCCGTGTCATGGTTTTCTGCTGGACCAATCGTTACCTTGAAAGGAAGGTTCACTGGCAAGAAGCATAGAGAAATTTTAGCTGACCAGGTCCATTCTATGACGAAAATTTGTTACCTGCAGGAGATGGAATTTTCCAGGATGATAATGCATCCATCCATGCAGCGGGACTTGTCTAATCATGGTTTGATGAATACGAGGATAAAGTTAAACATCTACCTTGGCCCTCACAGTCATCTTACCGCAATATCATTGAACCGTTATGATCTATTTTAGAGCTTTAGCGCTCTGAATTAAATTCAGCGCTGAATAGCGTTTAGAGGAATCAATACCCTCCACCGGCATCCCTCCCAGAACTTTCATGATATATCCATGAAGAATGGTACGGTATTCCTCTAAACACTATTCAGCACTTGTTTGAATAGATTCCTAGGCGAATCCAAACTGTATTACATTCCAAAGGCGGTCTTACACCATACTAATAAAGGATTCTTTATAAATCTGTGGTATTTCCATTATTTTATAACCCCCTGTATATATATATACACACACACACACACACACATATATATATATATATATATATTAAGAAAAAGAAAAAAAATTACGAAAAACAAGAATGTTAATTGAAGGGTTAGATCTTCAGAAAGAAGTCATTAGTGGTGAGGAATTAATTGATGATGCGGCATTTTTTTTGCGGCATTTTTTTCAAAGTCTTCTTTTTGGCATTTCATTTCCAAAGGAGAGGAGCGTATGTTTTTTAACAACCCATCACTCAAATTTGACAACGGGCAAGCAGTGTTGTGACTAGTTGTATTACATGCAATTAATGTTTTGTACTAATGAGAAAAACCTATCACTCAAATCTGATAGCAGATATTTGGTATCATATGTGTTGAGTCTCACGAAATTAACGAATTTCTGTGACCTTCACAGGTCGAAACAATTACAGATTAAATATGGACTACACCATGAGTTGTTCCATTGTGATTAGTGATCAACCATGAGCTGAGAAATGTCTACTGAAATGAGAAATGAGAGAAGCTGAACCCATCTCTTGATGGATTTTCTTAAATGGAGGTTTTTAACAATGGATGTTTGTAGTGGTTTGGAATCCACTTTAAAGTCCCAGTCTAACAGAATCGTAGAGAGGGGAGGGCTAGTGTTACTCCGCGTCCTTGGCTTATCTTCAAGCTACATGCACCTCCTGGGTAATTCTAAGTGAGTAACGTCGGGGCAGCGCTTGTCTTAAGGCATCCAAGACAACTGTCTAAGTGTTTGCCAGCTGCATTAGAACAAAAAAAAATATATATATGCGTATGATTTATTTATAAACGGGATTCCTTTAAAAGATTTGCTGTACAATTTTGGGTTGCATCATACTTATTGGATGCATATAACATCAAAATAATTATAATCTGCAGATTTTTTTTTCTTTATTTTTTTCTTTCACAATTTGTATAGAAAATTCTCCAGCCAGATCTATTGTAGAACAAGCAGTAGTATTACCATATATAAAAGAAATTTTTGTAGCCAAGATGAGGTCTCATCCTCCTTCCCGCAAATAAATAAATCTATTTATAAAATATGATGTCTAAAGGTAAGCTTTTTAATGTATCGTAAGCAATTCTAAAATACTTCGTGTTGTAGTTTTAACTTTGGACCAGAATAAAAAAAAATTAAGTTGGTGCCTAATGGATTTTACATGTCATTTAAATCTGCTCACATTAACTTTTGAAATACGAAAGCGAATCTGCAAACAAAGTAAAAGGTATAATGCCTTTCAGTGTTTTTACATGGCTTTCGTTTGCAATATAAAAATTGATAATTGCATTTTTGTTTTGTTAGTTAACTAAATACCCATTTCAGTGCGTTTATACATAATCTAGAGGTAGACTAAGAAAAACATGAGCAACAGAATATTTGTGGTTTCATCTACATATTCAACTTACATTGTAGAAAGAAGTGGTAAATTTTGTTTATTTAAAAATTCGTAACTTGATTTATTTATTTCTGAAGTTATTAAATTGGTTTCAAAATGTTTATTTAACTACATCTGGCAATAAATATCACTGACAAAAATGAATTTTTAAAAGGATTTAAAGATCAAATTTTCCATTAAGCTTTTTTTTTTTTATTGCTGACCATGAGTTGCTGCATTGTAGCGTAATCTTCATAATCCGTAATGACATTAACCAACCGATACCATGTTTACGAAACAGGTTTTCAAAAAGTTCATTAAATTCCAACTGGCAATAAATATCACTGACAAAAATGAATTTTAAAAACCGGATTTCAAAGATCAAATTTTCCATTAAGCTTTTTTTTTTTTACCCCACTTCTCCAAAATAGCGATAGACCAATTTCTCTTCTGTCTACTCTAAGTAAAATAGTAGAGAGTCATAGCCGACATTCTTAATCTAGGATCTAAATATTCTCATCTCACAGCAATTTGGTTTTACTCAAGATTTGTCAACCACTCATCAATTATATAATATCACTGAGACCATCTGCGAAGGGTTCTCTTGGAAGCAAGACACAGCTGCAATTTTCCTTGATGTGGCGAAAGCCTTCGACAGAGTATGGATCAACGGACTAATTTTTAAAATGATTAAATTCAAGTATTCTCCATTCCTCATAAAAATCGTCAAGCATTACCTCACTGAGAGGAGTTTTATTGCATCTGTCAACCAAGTAGACTCCAAAAGTTGTAATATTCTCGCAGGTGTTCCTCAGGGCTCGATCTTAGGACCCTTCTTGTACAATATCTATACAAATGACATTCCACAAGACCACAGGATTAAATTGACACTTTATGCTGATGATACAGCTATTATTCAGAAAAATTTACAAAATTACATAAATGAACTTGAAATTTGGTTAGACAGATGGAAAATTAAACTTAATGTCGCGAAAACTGTAGCAGTACTATTTACCAGGAAAAATATCTATAATCCTCTAACATAACTATTTACAATACTAACATTTCCTGGTCTAAATAAATTTTTAGGTGTAATTCTTGATCGTCAACTAACATATAAAGCTCACATTGATAACTTAAGAAATAAATTCAATAACCAATTAAGAAAATTTTATTCTGTTTTAGATAGACACTCTATACTAACCATTGAACTTAAAAACTAATTTATCTAGCTTATCTTCGTCCTATAATAGCATATGCGAGTCCAGTCTGGGGCTCTACTGCACACAGTAACTTTCTCATTCTCGAAAGACTTGAAAACAAAGTAATTAGAATGATTGTTGATGCTCCTTGGTATTTCAGAAACAAAGAAATTAAACACTCCTTATCTATGCCTAGCTTTCGTGAATATGTTGCTAAAATTGCTAAAAAATTTATGATTCTATCAATAGTTCTAATAATTCTGTAATTAATGATTTAACCAAATTTAATTATGACATTTCAATTCCTTGTTATCGTAAAAGACCGAAGCATGTATTAAATATTAATAAGTAGACGGGTTTTTCTTTTTTTTTTTTTTTTTTTTTTTTCTTTTGTCTATGGTCCTGGTTATGCTTGTTTTAGGTTCGCGTTTCGCGCGTGTTCGTTTATTTGAACTGCTACTGCGTGGGTGCTCATTTGTGCTACGGTTCTGTTTCTTTTTGATAGTTTTTGTTTTAATGTTTGTTTTTCTCTTAAAATTTCTATATTTCTTTTTTAATATAAATTATGCAATGATCTAACAATTTACAATGGGCTTTGACCGACTGAAAATATCTTCTATGCTGCTACTTGGAGGTTTGGTCGCTTCGCGACCAAGGTACTCCGTCTACATACACCGATTCACATACGCTTTTTTTTATTGCTTTCCATGAGTTGCTGCATTGTAGCGTAATCAGCATAATCCGTAATGACATTAACCAACCGATATCACGTTAACGAAACAGGTTTCAAAAAGTTTATTCAATTCCAGCTGGCAATAAATATGCATTTCTTTCATAAAATGTTTTAAGGATTATCTCCAAATTCCACAGACAAAAATTTTGAAAGGATTTAATAATCAAATTTTCCATTAAGATATTTATATTGCTTTCGGTGGGTTGCTGCATTGTAGCGTAATCTTCGTAATCCGTAATGACATTAACCAATCGATACCACGTTAACGAAACAGATTTCAAAAGTTTATTTAACTCCAACTGCCAATAAATATGTAATTCTTTCATAAAATTTTGAAAGAATTATCTCCAAATTTCACAGACCAAAATGAATTATTGACGTAGATGTATTATTGACCACGTGCCTTATCAAGTATTGACCAAAACGACTATCGACATCAAAGGATCCTCCTGCGCATAAATAATTGACGTTCCATGGCCTTAGCTGTTACTTTTTATCACCTACATTTTTTACGCCAAAAATTTCAAAACCAAAACAAAATCTTTACATGTTATAATAAAAGATTTCCCTTAGATTTCAGTATATTTTTTCTTCTGCTTTTCTTATTGTTAAGAAACTGGAACATGTTTCACAGTCTGCTATTCCACTAAAGTCAGAAAATTCCCTATTTCAGCTGATTCTTGGAAATGTAACATCAAATTGAGAGAATATCCTTGAATCTCTAATACTCTTATCAGGATTTTAGGGTCAGATCTGAAACCCATATATGTATGTTATGGCACTTGATTTATTTATGACATTCCCGTATTATTCGCAGTATACAGAAATACGTAATAATGGAAACTGGCATATTATTCAAATAAACAACGAATTCGTGAGAGATGAAAAACACTATTGTTATTACCATACCCAAATACCATGTATTTGACTGGGTATCTTTCGCCAAAGATTCGGAAGATTCAAAGTTATCAAGGGGAACATTTTATACAGTATCGACCCATTTGGTACCACAGCAGTGTGAGACGAATACATCCAGCAGTTTCATTCACGGAGTGTTCACTCTGTTTCTGAGATCAATGGACGTATTTTCGTATACGAATCCATCAAGAGTATACAAGTATACTTACAAATAGGTATACAAATTCGTTAAGACCATTCCGTCATAGACATGATAATTTACTGTTCCTCTAATTACGAACTCAGCTTTATCAGTTCCAGCACACTCAAGCAGCTTCAACATTATTGACGGTAATTAAAAAAGAAAGATAATTAATGTGGTAAGAAATCCCATATCGGATCATTTGAAAATTGAAGGGGTTGTACTCTACTTATCTTTAGTCACATTTAAAGAACAGAAAATGACAATATTTTTAGAAATATTTATTATAAAATTATAACATTTTATAATTAAAATTTTTTTACGGTAATTGATATACTGCTATCAATATTTCTAATGAATTAGTTTTTACAAAGCATTACATTGCATAGCGTTAGTTGCCTATTGACGGCGCCTTTACTTATTGTCTTGGAACATGACAGACCAGTTTTCCAGACAGCTATAAGCTCAATCACTCCACTGCTGAAACTATAACAATAACAAATTTGTATTTAACGAAGCTCCAAGATAGCCGCAACCTCTATCAGGAAAAACATCAGATGAGGAGATATATACAGTGCATGAGAAAGCAGCGTAGTAGAAAAAAAAATTCTTCTTTGTGGTGGCGATTTCTTTCTTGAGCATTGGTGATACTGACGATATAGCATGGTAACAGCCGCAGGCCACTATCATGGAAAAACTGAAACTGTAATTGAAGCTTTTTTTTTTTTTAAGTATCTCTTTTGGGATTCCTGCAGTGATAATAATAGATAAAAGCTATTAGTGTTGTATTTCGTTGTTTGGTGTTGTCAAAAAAATGGCAGGCTTCAAAGGCTAAAAGGGTATGATATCATTCTCTAGCTAAAGGGATAATCAAAAATTATATCATCCTTTAAAAATACAATTAAATACTATACTACAAAACGCTGTACAGAATTAGTTTTCGTTGTCTTACTGGGTCATCGAGCTTTAATTAAATAAAATGTAAAGTATACTATGGAAGCATTAGTTTTTGGTACCACTTTTGTGTCTACCTTGTGGCGGTTTTGTAATGTTTGCGTAGTGTTATTAAAATCTAGACGGCAAAATAAAAGACGATAATCAATTTTTCATATTTACATCTTTATTCCATTTCTAACGCCAACTACGTTCTGTTTTTATTCTAGCAGAGAAATTCCCTTGTTAACAGTGAAAGTAGAAGTTATTAAATTTGTACTCCATTTTCCATCAATAGGTGTTGCTACATCACTCCCCTACCAGTAACAAAGTTACGTTACTTTAAAAATGGTAGAAGAATTAATATAGCTATACAAATAATAGCGAACAAATACACATTGATAAAAATTTAAATTGCACAAAATAATTACAAATACAATTACATATAAACATTTACATACAATAAATCAAGTTAATTTTTAAAATGGACATGGGCGAATTATAATTTTGAAGAAAAAGTCAATAATGTCATTGAAACGAACAGGAAGTTTTAATTGTCACAACGTGTTGTTGTATTTGGTTGTGCAACTTGCTGACTTGGTATAAGTGTTTGCTTACTCGGCACAGATGTATGATGTAACTTCGAAATAGTTCTGAAATAAATTGTGTGCCTCTGTCAGTAATAACACACGTAGGTACACCAAATCGGGTAACCCAATGCTCATAAAAAGCTTTTTGTTTTACTTTCTGCAGTGATATTTGATAACGGTACCACTTCCATCCAAGAGGTAAACCGATCAATACACGTCAAGCAGTATGTGTATCCATTAGAAGGTGAATAAGGTCCAATTAAATCTATATGAACGACACTAAATCTCTCATCTGGTGCTTGAAATTGTGAATATTCTGATTTTGTATGCTTAGTTATTTTATTTTTCTAACAGTTGATGCAAGTTTGAGTCCACTGTTTAACATCTTTTTTCATATTTGGCCAAATGAATCTTTTAGTTATTTCTTTTTACAATAGTTCGAATTCCAGAATGAGCTAAATTGTGAATTGTATTAAATATTGTCCTTCGAAAATTTTTTTGGTATGAATGGTCTGATACTGGAAGTAGAGGTATCACAATACAAGAGCTTTCCTGATCGCAATTGGTGTTCTTTAAAATGTAATGATTTGGAATGTAATTTCAATTGTTGCAGTTCATCATCATTAATTTGTGCATCTGCTATCAAGTCATGATCGACAATAGGTGAATCGATGTCCTCAATTCTAGACAGTCTGTCTGCTACCACATTGTTTCGACCACTGATATGGTATAGATTAGTAGAGAATTGTGAGATATATTGTATGTATCTTAATTGTCTGGGGAGGCTTTATCATTGTGTTGCTTAAAGCAAATATTAACGGCTTATGATCCGTATAAATACCAAAATCTCGACCTTCAAGTAAATGCTTAAAAATGTTTAATGGATAAATATATACCCAAAAGTTCATGGTCGTAAACGCTGTAATTTTTCTGAGCATCATTAAGTTTTTTAGAAAAAAATGCTATTGGCTTCCATCCATTTGGTTATTTTTGTTGAATAACTGATCCAATAGCCCAATCAGATGCATCTGTGAGAAGTGCCAGAGGGTAATCCGAGTTGGGATATGCCATTAACGCTATTTGAGCAACATCTTGTTTGCATTTTTCAAAACTTTGTCTGGATTCATCGGTCCATGGTATTTTGCGGCGATCTTTTTTTTGTAGATCCTTTCAAAAGTTCATGTAGAGGGGCTTGAATTTTTTGAGGCATTATTTATATAATTACGATAAAAATTTATCATTCCTAAGAAGGAACGTAATTCGTGCATAGTTTCTGGCAATGGATAATCTATGATAGCTTTGATTTTTCAGGTTGAGGTTGTGAGCCTTCCGCAGATATTTGATAGCCTAAAAAATCTATTACAGGTACTCCCAAAACTGATTTGCTAATATTAATCCGTAGACCATATTTATCTAAACGCTGGAAAACTATTTTAAGATGTGAACGATTGTCTTTCCTCGCAAGAAGAGGCGATCAACACATCATCTAAGTATGGAAACACAAAGTCTAGACTTGCAATAACAGCGAATTTTGATGCTGAACTGATGTCCCACATTAGCCTGTTTCGGTAACAACACTCAAAGTATAATTGAAAACAACCTTTATTTTTTGTTATATTTAAGACTGTTCAAAACATTC
>BPLR01000299.1:0-38310 GCA_021605095.1 Caerostris extrusa | reverse complement strand
TATATAAATTATTATAATTTGTATTAATGTACAATTTGCTGCGATATGCATTAATTATAATTTATGATCTTTGTAATAAAATATAATTGTCACCATTAAAAAACATATGTTATACTTTGTTTTATGTGTTCAATAAATAATTGCGATTTTTTTATACATTAACTTAATAGAATATAAGGGGAAGGAAATCTGTTTTCCATATCTTCAACAACACAATATGAATCTATTCTTGTTAAAACACCTGTTAGGTAATTGAATAACATCTACGGAATGATTTGGCCTTAGAATTTGCGATCTAATTGCACTTCGCAACCATAAGACCTGAATGCAAATCACATTTGGTGCCAATTCCCCCTGCAATTTTGTTTCATTGCATTGGGGAAGTTCATCACTTGCCCCCGATGGTCATTGATTCCCGCGAAGGCCACAACTGCAGTGACTGAATCAGTATGCACGTGTCTCTACATTTGCCTCTTTGATACAGATGCATTGTATTTCCCATTGTAAATATTTTCTCATTTCACCGTTTCGCTGTACGCCCAACATGTTTTGATGCATTCGAGAAAATTTTTGAATGCATTGGGTAAATCTTTTATTTGTATATTTCGTATTCTTTAAAGGAAAAAGAAAGTAGGAGAAAATTTAGTTTAATTTTTCCCCACGGTCATTTTGTCACACTTTGATTATTGGATTAGACCGGGGCCTACAGTTTAACATGGATTCGAACCCACCACAAACATCCCTGTAACCGCCAGGAATCAATTTGAAGCCTCTGGAGGAGGGAAGAGTAACACAGATAAAAGTTAAGAATTTTGTCTTTAATATTAATGCAAGTTAAATTTGTGCAATTTGCATAACAGATTAAGCTAGGATTGATACTTTATTTGTATTATCTGTTGATTACAACTATATCTTTTATTTTCAAGTTGCATGTTACAATTGCGAACTATCACTCCTAAAATTTTCACTATCATTAGAATTGAGAAACAATTATTGATTATAACACACTTTTCTTCATTGTCTCCCTATGTATGGAATGTAAATATTATTATAACAGTCTAGAAAAGTTTATTTTTAAAGCTACAATCTGTATCTGATCTTGGGCTTTAATCGACATAATGTTATAGCTATTTTTACATAACTTAGTAAAAGGAACTTAGAGTTCGAATCTACTCCTAATATAAATAAACAACCAATCTTAAGTTTAGATTAGAGGACGTTGAAAGTCATATTATTATAATCGAAGATGAATACAAGTATATTTGCTTCGTTTATTATACTTTTCCAGTTAACCTTGAAAGCGGCTATAGAAATTTATTATACTTATTATTCAAATTATACTTTATAAAATACCAAATAACTTCTTTGATCTCATTTCTATTCTATTAACATTGGCGTTTTAGTATGCAAGGCAATAGTAATAACTTTATTTATATTATTTCTTGATTACAACTCATATCTCTTATTTCTAAATTGCATTTTACAATTGCGAACTATCATTGTTAAAATTTTCACTATCATTAGAACCGAGAAGCAATTATTGATTATAACACTTTTCTTCATTGTCTCCCTTTATATGGAATGTAACGAGCATTATTATAACAATTTACACACCCACACACAAAAGTGTTTATTTTTTAAGCTACAGTTTGTATCTGTGTTTGACTTTAAATGACTTGTGTAATAACAATTTTTTACATAATTCAGTAAAAGAAACTTTTTAGAACTTCGTATCTACTCCTCTAATATAAATAAATATTACTTCTTTTTTTTTTTTTTTTTTTTTTACTGTTTTTATTAATGATTTGATATTAATGTTTAATTAATATTTTTGTTTAAAGTACGGGTAAAATCAGTTCTTTTTATTGACATAAATTAGCATGCGGTAGGGAGAATAAGCTAAACTTTAATTTATAACTTGAATAAAAAGTAGTGCTATTTATTGATGATGGTCGAGTATTGTAGCTCGGTGTCACAGGTTTCGGGTTCTGAGTCCCAGCGGTACCATGGATGTTTGTAGGGGTTCGAATTGCACTTTAAGCCGTAGGTCTCGGTCTAATATGAGCGTACTGTAATAGTTCGATAAAAATGAGAATCGCTGATTCACAGATTCAAACAAACATATGACTAAATATAATAATTTTCACACAATCAATTTTCATAACCAGAATTTTATAACCAGGTACAAGACTTTTTACTCACCTTGTATATTTCGTCCTTCTTTTGAATCTAAAAGTGAATATTTTAATTCAGTAAAAAGAAGCTTGTAATAAAGGATCTGAAATTCATAAATTATAAAGATCAATAAACTCATTATATTTATAATAATTTTAAATAAATTATTTATAATAAATTATTTTTTATAAAAAAAATATAGGCTAGATTTTTTACTTTATACTTTTATTTATTTGTGCATAAGCGCTTAAAATATTTTTTGGTAAATATTTACAAAAGTACTTGTAAGCATCGCATTTGTCAAACTTCCCAACTTCATCAAACAGTTTTTCATTCATTTTCTAAGTATCATAATTTCAGTAACACCCACGCTATCATTTCTTCGAAATAACTCCCACCTCTTTAGAAAGCAAACATGAGAAATATTCAAAACCTTTATCATAAAGGAGCACCTTATTATTCTGATTTCCGCTATTTGAAAGCAAAACTCCTACAGAAAATATTTTAAAGCAAAAAATGTATGTCTTTTCAAACATCAGATTTTTTTTTTTTTTTTTTTTTAATGTATGACTTAGAAAGTTTGTTTTATTTCTTTTAAATTCCATTCCAGTTTCATGCTTATAATATATAATTTTAATTATTTCTAGAATTAACTTTAAACAGCACTTAACTTTCTTTAGATTAATTTTAATTAGTGTTATTTTTTCCTTTATTTTATGTAATCTACAATGGCAACGTGTTATCAAAGATGAGCTTATCATCGTTTCTTGGTAGCCATATTCCAAAGACTTAGTAGGAGGAGAGTTGATGTGTTTTCATTACACCGTCTTTGTAGCTTTCTAATGTTTCTAAGGCATACTACTGTGCCCAAAAAGTAAGACCAATATTTTTTCATAAATTCTTTATTTATTCTTCCAAATTTATTTCATCGCTTTCAAAGTAATCCCCACTCCGCCGGACACAATGCACTTATGCAAACTTTTTTTTTCCTATCCTCAATGCATGCTGAAAAGTCATCGACAGGGATGGCCTTCAAAGCGAGCGGTGATTCACGTTGAATCTCTTCAATCGACTCAAAACGGTGTCCCCGGAGTGGTCTTTTGAGTTTAGGATCAGAAGTCCCATGGGGTGAATATGGTGGTTGTGGAACGATATGAGTTTCATTTTTGGCGAAAAAGTCACGAAGAATCAATGCTGTGTGAGCTGGCGCATTCAGTGTTCTCGGTACCAATCTAGGTTTAACGCGTTTGAGGCCCAAAATGGAATATAACGATCCTTTTGAAATTCCGACATCATCAGCAAGTTCTCTGATTGTAAATCGACGGTTTGCAAGCACCAAATCTTTAAATTTTTAGACGTGAGCTTCTTTGATATTGCCATTAATTGCACAATTGGTAATTGGTATTGCATGTCCTTACAGGATTAAACAGCACTTGCTGCAATAATATTGATTTATCGAAAAGATGTTTTTAATAGCATATAGGGAAAAAAATTAAAGAAAAGAATTACAATGATTTTATTAGACATTTTTTTTTTTTAATTTAGCTGGCAATAAGAGAGTTATCTTTATGCCATATGCAAGGGTTGCACCTACATTACTCATGTAGCACTACCCAGGGGGCACGTGTAGCTTGAAGATAGGCTACGGACGCGAGTAACACTGCCGCCACAACGCTCTACGATCCTATTTGACCGGGACCTACGGTTAAAAGTAGATTCCGACCACTACAAACATCCATACAGGATTTGATTTGGATCTGAAGTCAGGATTTGAATCGCTCACATTTATATATATATATATATATAGCGTTTCTTATATGGAACGTTACATATACGTATATTGTACTACTAATGTTAATATAAGGGTATCGGAGCAATGCATGGCATGGCTATACAATTTTTATCGAAACCTAAAACTAGGTTGGTTTTGGATTGTCGCTCTACGGTCATTTTTTCCACATTTTGTTAATTAGACCGGGAACTACAGTTAAGAGTGGATTCCGAACCATTCAACATTCATGCCACCGCCAAGATATGAATCTGAAAATGTGTGGTACCGAGCACCAGAGCTCAACCACTCTGCCATCAGGCCCTTGGTTTATTTAACATAAAACTTACTTTAAAATCGGGGCCTGAATGGCAGAGTGGCAAGCGCTCTGGCCCTCGGTACCACAGGTCTCAGGTACGAGTCTCGGTGGTGCCATGGATGTTTGTAGGGGTTCGAATCCCTTTTAAACCGTAAATCCCGGTCTAATAGGAACGTAGAGCGTTGCGGGGGCGTTGTTACTCCGCATCCGGGGCTTTCTTCAAGTTATACGTTCCCCCTGGGTAATGCAAAGTGAGTAACGTCTGCGCAGCGCTTGCCTTAAGGCATCCAAGACAACTGTCTAAGAGTTTGCCAGCTGCTTTAGAAGAAGAAAAAAAAACTTACTTTAAAATTTGGATTACTTTACTAATGAAAATATACTAAAAAGACATACGTAACCCTCTTCCGCTAATCTAAATGATTGCCATTTGTTTCCAATTAAATAATCAAGGCCTTTAAATCAATGGATTCGGAATGAAAGGTCTCACATCCTGCAGCGTTGTTGTTTTAAAGTTATATAATAAGTCATCTATACTAACCTCAAGTCATTCGGAAACTGCAGAAGTGTTGCAATGCCTTCATTTAAATGAATGTCATGTTAAAATGAACCTAATTGCAGTCGTTTCTTTCGCAGTGTGTCTTTCAATCACACGTAAAAGTTATCCAATTCCACTCCGCCATGTGCTCGCGGCTAATGGAGTCAACAGTATGCTTTCAGCTAAGAATAAATTAGCGCATGAATTTTATCTTTCGCTTAACCGAAGATGCATATGCCGAAGAAAAGTTCCATAGCGAAAAGTTGCCAGGAAAGTATCGGCTGAAACTAAATGAAACCAAGGCATCGATATTCGATTCTCAACACACTATCGATATATCGATTGTTTTGTATCGTGATTTCCATGCCACAAAAAAGTATATCTGCTCACTGTGTTGCTTCCAGAGAATTTTTCTTTTTTTGTATTTTTTTTTTTCCTTTGGTTTTTGCATGTTCAGGTCACAGCTTTTTGTTCGGGATGTGTTAAGAGTTATTTTTCTCTTTCGATTTCCAATTTTTGTAGTTTTTGGTTTTTTTTCCTTTTGGGCAATCTGCATATATTTTAAAACTAATGACGATAGTTTTTAAACACAAGTGCTTATGATTACAGAGCTCAATTTGCATTAAATAAGTAAGATAATAATATCTTTATTTATTTTTTATAACTTCAAAGATGTTTATTTCCGTAAAGATATTATTTTATGAATAAGATTCAAGCTCAGGTCAAAGGACGAGGGGCCATGTTTTAAAGCAGATATATATACATTATAATGTTAATCCTCATAATATTTTATATTGATAATCTGTAAAGTGAACATAAATCGAGAAGATATTCTATATTATTTCTCTTCTTTTTTTTTTAGGTAATAACATATATAGCACTATTTATGACTAAGATTCATGCTCAGGTCAAATGTCGAGGAATCATGTTTTTAAAGCAGATATAATCTTAATTTTCGTAATACTTTCTAATGATAATCTGTACAGTAATCATGCAGAATCGAGAAGATATTACCTAAAAAGAGGAGAAATAATAATAACATATATAGTATATTTATGACTAAGATTCAAGCTCAGATCAAAAGTCGATGGGTCATGTTTCAAAGCAGATATATTCATTATAATGTAAATTTTCATGGTACTTTATATTGATAATTTGTAACGTAATCATACAGAATCGAGAAGATATTACCTAAAAAAAAGAACAGAAATAATATAGAATAACATATATAGTATATTTATGACTAAGTATATTTATGACTAAGATTCAAGTCCAGGTCAAAGGTCGAGGGATCATGTTTTAAAGCAGGCATATTTATTATAATCTTAATTTTCATAATATTTTATAATGATAATCTGTAAAGTAATCACACAGAATCGAGAAAAATAGTACCAAAAAAAAGAGGACAAATAAATGATGCTCTTTCTTAGTTTAAAAGCGGCTCAGAAGCACAGTATATTAAGTTTACCACGAAAATTGCAATTTATATTTAATATGATTTTAAAACTATATTTGAAGATGTGTGAAACTTCAAATTTACATTGTGGGTGTTTGTTTTTTTTTAATCCCTTTAAATCCATGTTATTCAACATGGTTTTTCAGTTTCTGATGTAATATTATCCAAGAGATCATCTGTAGAAATAGAAATACTACACTTAAACAACTATTATACAGTGATACAGATTATATTTAATATAATTTTAAAACTACACTTGAAGATCTGTGAAACTTCAAATTTACATTTGTGAATTTTTTAATCCATTTAAAATTTATATTATTCAAGTTCAGGTTCAGTTTTTCAGTTTCTCATGTAATATTATCCAAAAGAGAATCTGGAGAAATAGTACTACAAAGAATAGTGAAGAATAGTACTGACCGAGTGGCTAGCGCTCGGTACCACAGGTTTCGAGTTCGAGTCCCGGCGGTGCCAAGGATGTTTGTAGTGGTTTGAAATACGCTTTAAACCGTAGGTCAGTAGCAAATCTTCAAGCTGCACATGCCCCCTGGGTAGTGCTGAATAAGTAACAGACCTTTCGTACGGCATAAAGATTATCTGTCTCTCTATTGCCAGCTGCATTAGAACAACAACAGAAGTACTACAGTTATACAACTGTTATAAGTACTACAATTTACATTTAATATAATTTTAAAAACTAGATTTGAAGATCTGTGCAGCTTCAAATTACATTTGTGGATTTTTCAATTCCTACTATTAATTCACACTCTCCCTATATATATCTTGTTCAAATTTTCAATCGTTCATAAAATACTTTTTATTTATCCACTCCAGTTCAAATACATTTTTTTTTTAACTTGTGATACTCGATGTTAATACAGTTTTTCAAATATTAATTCATTCATTAAATTAAATTTATTTTTTTATTTTTTTTTTTAGATTTAAGTTGCATGTATCTACCAATAGACGGCGCCAAATGTAAGAGGAAAATTTCAACTTTATTTATAAAGGACTTTCTGCAATATAGTGGAAAAAAAGTAGGAATTAACTTTAAAAAAAAAAACATTTTATATTACTTGTTTTTAATCCATTTAAATTTATATTATTCAAGTTGGGTTTTTTAAATTTGTAATGTCATAATGTCCAAGAGACCATCTGGAGAAATAGATGTACTACAGTTATACAACTATTATAAGTACTACAATTCATATCTAATATAATTTTAAAGATGGATTTGAATTGTGTGAAACTTCAAATTTACATTGTGGTTGTTTTTTAATCCCCTTAAATCTATGTTATTCAATTTGATTTTCTAGTTTCTGATGTAAGACTATCCAAGATAGCCTCTGGAGAAACAGCAGTACTACAAACAAAAGAGAAGCAAGCATTACAAATGCAAAAGGTAATGTAAATCTCTTTCCCTGGTTTGCCTTTTCTAGTGTTTCGAAAATAGATGCCGGAAACAAAATATCTTAACTTAAAAAAACAAAACAACTAACTGGCTATTTTCAATTTTGATTCAACATATATCTGTGAAAGTTTATACTCAACTTTTTTCAAGTCAAAATATCGCTCACATTTAACTAATCAGAATTTTGCAGAACGTCTGCTATCAACTTTGATAAATTATACATAAACTTTTTTAAAAAAATTATCAAAGCAAAATCGACTGAGCTTATAGTTGTTAAATATTAGTTATTTTTTTTATATTGTAATTACTTGATAAAAAAAATTTTGCCTACATTTTTTTAGAATCATAACTGCCTATTTCATTTTAAATAAAGGTAAATAAATATTGATTAATGTATCTAATTTTATTAGCAATGTGACATTGATCCCAAATGAAATATGGAACTAATATGAGGCTCAGATGGACTTAACAGATCAATCCTGATATAGAACATATAGGGGTCAACCGAAATGTAAAGTAGTAGATTTTTATAACACGTCACAAAAGACAAATTTTCCAATTTGAGAAATCTGCACAAAAAGTTGTTAGCTCTTTTGGTTCAACTTACATCTGCGTATTGTTTTTTTTTTTTCCCGAAAATAAAATTGACCAATGACCATGCTTGGAACATGTAATATAACATGTTTCAATATATGTTTCACTTAAGTGACTTAGTGACCATCCCTATATGCACAGTTGATAGTTGATAGCAGAGCAAACCGGACTCTTAGTTGAAGTTGTTAGCGCTTTTGGTTCAACTTACATCTGCGATTAATTTTTTCTAAAATGAAATTACCCAACACAAAACACTCTCAAACATAACGGACACTAACCTGCAACACTCATTATGATGTGCAAATACCCAAATTGAGATCGATTTGCAAAAGCCAAGTGAAAGAACGGAGAAACCCATAGAGCACTAGTAAAATAAATATTTTTAATGATTTCCTTTTTTTTTTTTTTTTTTTTTTTTCATTTCGTTTATATTTAAATATTTTTTTATGTTTCATTTTTAGTGTTCTATATTTCTTTACAATGTGTGTTTAGTATCCTTATTATTATATATCTATGTTTACATGTAAGAATAATAGTGAACACAAAAAATAATAACTCATTATGTTTCAATTTTTCACTCAAAAAATGTCTACAATGAGTTTAAATCTGATGGGGGGATATATAATTTTATCGTAGGCCGCGGAGTTATGATCCATTTCCAAAAAGGCCCGTCAAGATTATTTGGGTTGGCCACCCTTGGGCTATACCTTTACCAGAAATCTCAGTACATTGCAATGAAATCTTCTTTTTTTTAAATGCTCCAATAACCACAGACACATTGTGCGTACTTTAATATTCTATCATCGTTCTGTGTCAATAGATGTCTGTCCACTTCGTTCATTCCATTGTTTCCATATTTCATCTCCTCCACCCTCCCACTCCAAATGTGTTCACAGAAGTGTTTTCACCCACTAAGACAAATGTCAGACCGAATATTTTTAGTAATATATAGCAAAAATAATATGAAAAATAACGATGGAGTAATATAGCACATAAGAAAAAACATAATTTCTGATAAAGAAGAGATTGAAAGAGTTTATAAATCCGTAACTGTGCATACCGCCTGCACGTTTGATGAAAAAAAAATTATGTAACAAGTAATATAAAAACAAAATTTTCAAAGTCAATTCCTTCTTTTTTCCACTCTATTGCAGAAATTCCTTTCTAAATAATTTTCATTCATTTTTTTTAAGTTTATCTGGCGCCATCTATTGGTAGATATATGCAACTTAAATCTAAAAAAGGTAAAATTAATTCATTAAATTTAATTACTGATTTAATGTTTGAAAAAACTGTATTAACATCCAGTATCATCCACTACAAGTTCAAAAATTTGCTTGAACTTGAGTGGAGAATAAAAAGTATTTTATGAACGATTGAAAATTTGAACAAGATATATATATAGGGAGAGTGTGAACTAATAAAAGGAATTGAATAATATAAAAATAATGATGTCGTACTATAAAATATAAGAAAAAACATAATTTCTGTTAAAAAAAAAAAAAAGATTGAAAGAGTTTATAATTCCGTAACTATGCCTACCGCCTGCACGTTTGTTGAATAAAAAAAATACGTAAGAAAGAAATGCATTCACAAGATATTAGGAAAAAAATTTATCCATAGGATATTTAAATAAGTTCTGTAAACATTTGCACAGATTTTAACGTCAGACTTCCAGTATGCTTTTGGGTTCGAAAAAAAACATCTCTTCGATAAACGTGTTTTTTCGCAACACTCTCCAATAACACGTTCCGGATATATTTTTGTGGCCTGGGGCGATCCGCAGATGGCTCGCAAGAATCCTGGAAAACTTTTGAGCGCTGTAAGTCACGCGCAAAATTCGAGATCGGTTCACTTGCCAGTTTTACAACAGCGATGCGTCGGGAAGATACGTTCCTCTCGGCGTTTTTGTTGCACAAGATACTACTCTCTCAAAAACATTCTCGGAAAATAGGTTGAAAATTCGATATATACGTAGTATAGGATAAACATATTTTTCTTTTTGTATAAGCATATTGTAAATCCTAAAATGCATGTAACTGTTTTTGTTTTTTTTTTTTAATTAGTAGCCATATATTTTTATTCTTTCGTAGTTGTTTTTTTTATTTTCTAATATTTTATGCTACTGGTTATTAATATAACTTTGATTCTTTAGTAGAATTTTTTTAACTTGTATTTCTTAGTATGGGGCCAGTTGACTGACTGACTGTCACTCGGTGCCACAGGTTTTCGGGTTCGAGTTCCGGAGGTGCTATGAATGTTTATAGTGGTTTAGAATCCACTTTAAACCGTAGATCCTAGTCTAATATGACTACTAATATTACTACATTACACCACATCACTCTGTGGCTAGAGCTGAGATGCCCCTTTACAGTCTGGGAATGATGTGGGTGAAAAGTCTGATTGGGCTCTGTGACACTCTCTGGTCATATGAGACCTGGTTCTGCGGATAAAGTGGATTCCAAACTACTACAAACATCCATGGCACCGCCGGGACTCTAGCTCGAAACCTGTGGTAGCGAGCGCCGCCACTTGGACATCAGGCCCTCTACTAGTGGTTCTAAATCTAATAGGGAGATATGTAATTTTATGTGCAGCCTCGCAAATTATGATGCATTTCCAAAGTGGCCAACAAGATCTTTTGGGTTGGCCACCCCTGGGCTATATCTTTCAATGCCTTGCAATGCAACTTCATGGGTTTTATTTTAATGCTCCAATAACCATAAACTCATAGTGCGTACGTCACTATTTTATCATTTTCTCTGTCAATAAATGTCTGCCCACTTCGTCCATTCCATTGTTTCCTTATTTCATCCCCTCCACCCTCCCTCTCCAAATGTGTTCACAGAAATGTTCTCACCCATTAAGACAAATGTCGGACCAGAATATTTTTTTAGTAACGTATAGCAAAAACAAGTAATATAAAAAAATAAAATTTTAATGTCAATTCCTACTTTTTTTCACTCCATTGCAGAGAGTCCTTTATAAATAATTTTCATTCATTTTTTTAAGTTTATCTGGGGCCATCTATTGGTAGATATATGCAACTTAAATCTAAAAAAGGTAAAAGTAATTAATTAAATTTAATTACTGAATTAATATTTGAAAAACTGTATTAACATCAAGTGTCATCCACCACAAATTAAAAAAAAATTTTTGAACTCGAGTGGATGAATGAAAAGTATTTTAGGTACGATTGAAAATTTGAACAAGATATATATATAGGTAGAGTGCGAACTAATAGAAGGAATTGAATAATATAAAAAATAATGAGGACGTACTATAAAATAAAAGAAAAACATAATTTCTGTTAAAAAGATTAATTGTTTGTTTGTTTTTTTTTAAATTAGCAATCATGTATTTTTATCCTTTTATTATTTATTTTTAAATATTTTATGCTACTGGTCATTATTAATATAACTTTGATTCTTTATTAGAATTTTTTAACTTGGATTCCTTAGTATGGGACCTGATGGGTGACTGACTAGCTCTCCGTGCCGCAAATTTCGTGTTCGAGTCTCGGAGGTGCCGTGGATGTTTATGGTGGTTTAGAATCCACTTTAAACCGTATGTCTCGATCTAATATGTACTACTACTACACCACACCAAATCACATCACATCACAGTACCTAGAGCTGAGTTGTCCCTTTTACAGTTTGGGTATGTTGTGCGTGAGAGAGGTCTAATTGGGCTCCATGAAGATCTTACAGTCATATGAGATTGTTTACTGTTTAAAGGGAATTCCGATCCACTACAAACATCCATGCCCCCGCCGCGACTCGAACACTAAACCTGTGTTATCCAGCCCCAGAGCGGTAGCCACTCAGTCATCAGGACCTCTATAGTGGGCCTTAGTCTAATACGGGGATATATAATTTTATATGCAACCCGCGAAGTTATAATGCATTTCAAAGCGGCCCGCAAGATCATTTGGGTTGGCCACCCCTGTGCTATACCTTTGACGAAAACTCTCAGTGCGTTGTAATGCAAACTTCATGTTTTTTAAATGCCCCAATAACCATAGACCCATTGCGCATTGCGTTGATATTCTATCATAGTTCTGTGTCAATAAATGTCTGCCCACTTCATCCATTCCATTGTTTCCTTATTTCATGCTCAATTCTTCATTCTTCATGCATATGTGTCCATAGAAGTGTTTTCACCCATTAAGACAAATGTCACACTAGAATACTGTGTCTAATTTTTAAAAACAATGCGTAGCAAAAAAACAGGAAAAATAATGATAAAATAATATAACAGACTACAAAAAAATTCTGATAAAGAAAAGGTTGAAAGAGTTTATAATTCCGTGAGCATGCATACCGCCTGCACGTTTGTGGAAAAAAATTATTATGTAAGAAAGAAATGCATTCACAAAATATTAGGAAGAAACTCATCCGTAGGATATTTAAATAAGTTCTGTAAACATTTGCACAGCTTTTAACGTCAGACTTCCAGCATGGTTTGGGGTTGGGGAAAAACATATCTCTTCGATAAACGTGTTTTCGTAACACTCTCCAATAACACGTCCCGGAAATATTTTTGTGACCGGGGGCTCAATCCGCGGATGGCTCGCAGGAATCCTGGAAAACTTTTGAGCGCTGTAAGTCACGCGCAAAATTCCGGAGTGGTTCACTTGCGAATTCTACAACAACGATGCGCCGGGAAAAGATGCTCCTCTCGGCGTTTTTGTTGCACAAGATATTATTCTCTAAAAAACATTCTCGGAAAGTAGGTTGGAATTTTGATATATATGTAGTATAGGATAAACAAATTTTTCTTTTTTGAATAAACATATTGTACATCTTTAAAATGCATGTATCTAACTGTTTGTTTGTCTTTTTAATTAGCAGCCATTTGGTTGTTTTTTTTTTTTTTTTTTTTTTTTTGTTCTATTTTTTAAATATTTCATGCTACTGATCATTATCAATATAATTTTTTGATTCTTTATTAGAATTTTTTTAATTTTATTATTCAGTATGGAGCCTGATAGCCCATCAGTGCCACATGTTTCGGGTTCAAGTCCCACCAGTGACATGAATGTTTGTAACGGTTCGTAATTCACTTAAAACAGTAGGTCTCGGTCTAATATGACTGTAGAGCGTTGGGCATAGGGCTGACAGCCAAACCACATAAAAACATATAATGTTTCGGATTCTAGAGGTAGGCAGACAGCCTCGGCCCACGATGAGGCGCCATTGAAGTAGAAAATTTCTTAGTACTTGGGCTCTTCGTAATTTGGTTTGTCGCTCTGTGGTCATTTTTTGTTTTGGAGACTTTTATGCTAATTATTCCAGAACCTGCAGTTTAACATGGGTTTCGAACCACTCACAAACATCCATGCCCCCGGCGGGATTCGAACCTCTGAGTCTATGGTACTAACGGCCAAAGCGCTAGCCAATTGGCCATCAGACCACCTTAGTAATTTGAGAAGTATTTTCTAAATCCTCATGCATATAATTATGTTGAAGAAAAAAATATTATTTGTTTACATGTTTTCTTTCTATAGAAATAAAATGTAATTTGCTCGTAGTTTGGTCCTTTCGTTTCAGGAACATAATGCAATGTAATTTTTTCAATGCTCCAATAACCACAGACCCACTGTGTGTACGTTGATATTCTATCATCGTTCTGTGTCAATAAATGTTTACCCACTTCGTCTATTCCATTGTTTTCTTATTTCATCATCTATTCCTCATTCGCCCACCTTATATTTGTTTCATAGAAGTGTTTTCAGCCATTAAGACAAATGCCAGACCAGAATACTGTGTCTGCTTTTTTTTAAAGCGACGCGTAGCAAAGAAATATGAAAAAAAAAATGCTAAAGCAATATAACATACAACAAAAAAATGTTGATTCTGATAAAGAAAAGGTTGAAAGAGTTTATAATTCCGTGAGCATGCATTGCGCCTGCACGTTTGTTGAAAAAGAATTATTATGTAAGAAAGAAATGCATTCACAAGATATTAGGAAAGAAAATCATCCATAGGATATTTAAATAAGTTCTGTCAACATTTGCGCAGCTTTTAACGTCAGACTTCCAGCATTCTTTGGGGTTGGGGAAAAACACATCTCTTCGATAAACGTGTTTTTCGTAACACTCCCCAATAACACGTCCCGGAAATATTTTTGTGACCGGGGGGTGCAATCCGCGGATGGCTCGCAGGAATTCTGGAAAACTTTGGAGTGCTGTAAAGTCACGCGCAAAATTTGGGGAGCGGTTCACTTGCGAGTTCTACAACAGCGATGCGTCGGGAAGAAATGTTCCTCTCGGCTTTTTTGTTGCACAGGATACTTCTCTCTAAAAAACATTCTCGGAAAGTAGGTTGGAATGTCGATATATACGTAGTATAGGATAAACATCTTTTTTTTTTTGGTACAAATATATTGTAAATCCTTAAAATGTATGTATCTAACTGGGTCAGAAGTTTGATTTGAGCTCTGTGACGCTCTACGGTCATACGAGTTTTTTTTAAATTTATATATTTATAAATTAGTGTCATTATATTTAAAGGGGATCATATATTTTTTATTCTTTTTTTTTTTTTTTTTTTTTTTTTTTTTAATATTTTATGTTACTGGTCATTATTAATACAATTTTGATTCTTTATTAGATATTTTTTTAACTTTTGATTCCTTAGTATGGGGCCTGAGGGGGCAGAATGACTAGCTCTACCTGCCACAAGTTTTAGGTTCGAGTCCCGGAGTGTACATGAATGTTTATAGCGGCTTAGAATCAACTTTAAACCGTAGATCCCGGTCTAATATGAGTACTACTACATTACACCACTTCAGTGTGCCTAAAGCTGAGTTGCCCCTTTTACAGTTTGGGAATGATGAGGGTGAGAAGTCTGATTGGGCTCAGTGACGCTCTACAGTCCTATGAGACCGGGACCTACGGTTTAAATGGGATTCCGAACCACTAAAAATATCCATGGCACAGCTGGGACTCGAACCCGAAACCTACCGATCTGTGCTACCGAGCGAAATAGTGCCAGCCACTCAACCATCAAGCTCTCTATAGTGGGTCTAAATGTAATATGGGGTACATCATTTTATATTTTATCCCGCAGATTATGATGCATTTCCAAAGGGCCCTCAAGATCATTTGAGGGGGCCACCCCTGGGTTATACCTTTACCAGAAATCTCAGTACCTTGCAACGCAATCTTCATAGGTTTTTTTTTTTAAAATACTTCAATAAGCATAGACCCATTGTGCATACGTTACTATTCTACCATCGTTCCGTGTCAATAGATGTTTGCCCACTTCGATTATTCTATTCTTTCCTTATTTCATCCCTCCCCCTCCCACTCCAAATGCTTTCACAGAATTTTTAATATTTCATACTACTGGTCATTATTAATGTAACTTTGATTCTTAATTAGAAATTTTTAACTTAGATTCCTTAGTATGGGAGATTGATGGCACTGGGGCGACAGGTTTCGGGTTCGAATCCCGGAGGGGACATGGATGTTTAAAGTGATTTAAAAATTCACTTTAAACCGTAGGTCCAACTACTACTATTACACTAGTCTACTGCTACTATTACACCACACCACATCACTGTGGCTAGAACTTAGCTTTTACAGTTTGGGAGATGTCTGATTGGGCTCTGTGGCATTCTACGGTCATATGAGACCGGGACCTACGGCTTAAAGGGGACTCCGAACCACTACAAACACCCATGTCATCACCGTGATTCGAATTCGAAACCTGTGATTGTACCTAACGCCAGACCGCTACCCACTCGGCCATCAGGCCCTCTATAGTGGGTCTGAGTCTAATATAGGGATATATAATTTTATACACTGGCCCGCAAATTATGATGCATTTTCAAAGTGATCCGAAGGTCATTTGTGTTGGCCACTCCTGGGCTATACCTTTGACAAGAAGTTTCAGTGTCTTGTAGTGTTTTTATTTTTGTTGTTGTTTTTAATGCTCCAATATGCTATGTAACCCTCGTATATAAAATAAATATAAATAAATATTACAACAAGCATGATTCAATTATTTTGATCAAATTAAAAATAGTAAAATATGATTAAGTAAATATATTAGCATATTAGCCGACATGGCTTGACCATAATATATTTTAAAATACATTGGATGAAAGAATCACAAATTTAAAAGGAAAACAAAAAAAAAAAACTCATCTTTATTATCTTCATCATAAAAAATTACAAAAATTTTTGTATTTATTTCATTTAAGCAAATAGCAGGGGGTGAAAAGCTAAAAAATGATTTTTGTAGCAGGGTTAATTGCATTTTTGTAGCAAGATTTAGTACTTTCAAATCAAGGGTAATTTACATTTAATCGAAACTCAATACGAAACTAATTTATTGATGTATTTATAAGAAGAAAATTAGAATGAGAATCGAATGTTAAAAATGATTTTTTATTTAATGCATATATAATAAAAAAATTTTTTATTTAATGTATATTAATAAACGTATTCATTATTGAATTGGACCCCTTACAGTAATTATTAATATTCTATTTTTTTATCCTTCTTGCAACTTCAATTATTTTGGAATTCTCAGCAATAAATATTTTTAATGGAAATATTGTACCAATTCTTAATGGATTTCATACAAAAATATTATTAAATTATTTAATAGAAAAAAAAAAAAAACTTCATTTTTCTCTGAATTTGGTTTTGGCATGCTATTTTTATATTAAATGCATTATTTATTTAAAATACGAATTATTTTAAATAAATAGTAGTAAGAATAAAAAAAAATTTTTAAAGTACCAAATAATATACGAGTTTTGATTACATGAGAAAAAAAATGATTATATGTTAACAAATAAGTTATTTCTATTTGTATATGCAAAATTATGTTTTTTAGTTTCAAAATTAAATCTAACATAGGTATAAAATTTTAGAAAAATACAAAATGTAGCACAAAATAATCAATATGTCATAAATATGTTTTTAAATATTATTTAACAAATCTTATTTTTTGGGAATTTTAATATTTCGAGACATAACACAGTTGTAGATTTTCTAAAAAAAAAAAAAAAATTTGCTGAAGAAATTCAGATCAAGTAATAAATGCGAAATAAAAGAATTGCTATAATCCTTCCAATGACGGTTTACAACTAATTTTTTAATTATTATTAAAAATAATTTTTTTTTTTTTAATTTGGAAATTATTTAGCAAGATAATAAATAAAAAAAAGGGATAAATAAAGCATATTAGTTCTAGAGAAAATATTAAAAAATTTTTAGAAATTAAAAAAAAAAAAAAAATTATGTTTGATGAGGAATAATTTACAAATATAAAATATTAATAAAATTGTGAATTAATTTAAATTTAATACATTTATTTCAAACAGTTATTGTAGAAACATTTATCAGTATGTGCTCACAAACAAATTTTTTATATTATTTGTTCCTATGACAAAAATAGATGGCGCCACAATACGACCTCGATTCATTTAAAAATAGTTTCTTCCTACGACAAATGTTGACAATAACAAATCCTATTGCCAGAAAAACGTCATAAAACCATCTTATAACATTCCAGTACTTGCCAATACCAAGTCTGACCATTTTAAAAATTTGCTCACTAGATCAAAAATATCTAATAAACATATCAGATATGCTAGATATTTTTCTTTTAAATATATACATTGTAAAATTAACGAAAGCAAACTAGTCGATATAAATGGAATTATAGGCTAAGAGATATAGTTAAAAATTATTACACTTTAGTCAATTTCATTTTAAAAAAAAACAACAAATGCAAAAACAAAATGCAGTCTTGAAAATAAGATTTTTTTTTTTTTATTTTATGTTTAAAATGTTAACAATGTTTTTCTACCATAATATCTTTATTATTTTTAATTCCGATTAACCTACTATGAAAAGCAATATATATGTTTTTATTATATTTAAGATTAAAGGTATAAATATACTTTATATAATTTTTTTTTTTAAATAATACACTATAAATTAAATTATATTAAATTATTCTAAATTAAAACATGTCAACAGTATTTAAAAAAGTCAGTTTTAATTAAATAATAAAAATCAAGCAAAATATACACTGAAGTGACAAAAGTCATGGGATAGCAATATGCAAATTTTCATATGGCAGTAGCATCGCGTAGAACAGGTATAAATGCGCAGTGCTTTCGCAGAGCTTTCATTTCTGTTCAAGTTATTCATGTGAAGAGGTTTTGACGTGATGATGACCGCACGACGGGAATTAACAGACTTTGAACGCGGAATGTTAGTTGGAGCTAGACGCATGGGTCATGCCATTTCGGAAATCGTTAGGGAATTCAACATTCCCAGATCTACTGTGTCAAGAGTGTGCCGAGAGCATGAAATTTCAGGCATAACATCCCACCATGGACAGCGCAGTGGTCGACCGCCTGCACTTAACGACCGAGACCGGCGACGTCTGCAAAGAGTCGTGAATTCTAACAGACAAGCAACACTGCGTCAAATAACCGCAGAAATCAATGTAGGACGTACAAGGGACTTGTCTGTTAGAACTGTGCGGAGAAATTTGGCTTTCTTGGGCTATTCGAGCAGAAGACCGACTCGAGTGCCTTTACTGACAGAACGACATCGCTTGCAGCGACTCTCGTGGGCACGTGAGCATATCGGTTGGTCCCTAGATGAATGGAAAACCGTGGCCTGGTCCGATGAGTCACGATTTCAGTTGGTGAGAGCTGATGGTAGGGTTCTAGTGTGTGGCGCAGACCCCACGAAGCCATGGACCCAAACTGTCAGCAAGGCACTGTTCAAGCTGGTGGTGGCTCCGTAATGGTGTGGGCTGTTTTTTCATGGCATGGACTTGGTCCTCTGGTGCGACTGGACCGAACATTGACTGGAAATGCTTATGTTCAGCTACTTGGAGATCACTTGCAGCCATTCATGAACTTCATGTACCCAAACAACGATGGGATTTTTATGGATGACAATGCGCCATGTCACCGGGCCACAACTGTTCGCGATTGGTTTGAAGAACATTCTGGACAATTCCAACGAATGATCTGGCCACCTAGATCGCCCGACATGAATCCCATCGAGCATTTATGGGACATCATCGAGAGGTCTGTTCGTGCCCAAAATCCTGCACCATCAACGCTTTCACAATTATGGACGTCTATCGAGACAGCATGGCTCAATATTCCCTGCAGAAGACTTCCAACGACTTGTTGAGTCCATGCCACGTCGAGTTGCTGCACTTCGCCGGGCGAAAGGAGGGCCGACACGATATTAAGAGGTATCCCATGACTTTTGTCACTTCAGTGTATATATTATTAATACGCTTTTATTAGCTTCACCTGTATGTTTGTATGTATGTATGTAACTGATTCTTTGGGCTCGATACTGGGACTGATGGCGCCATCTACTGGCGAGTCAGTCAACTGATCAAACCCTACCTATTTTGTATAATTATTTTGTTTAATCTTAATTCCTTTTGTTTTATTTTACTTTTAATTTAAAATTCTCATTTTAACTTTAACCTTCTTATTTTTTGGCATCGTCAACGGACTCCTAATTGTACCGATAGCTTTAGCTTTCTATAAAATAATAAAATAAATAAATAAAAAGATTTTCTAAAACACTTACTCACAAATCTTGTAATTCCCCAGTGAAGTAAAATCTACAACAGCACTGAAGTTAACACTACTCATACACGCACTTGGCTCAATTCTACTCATTCTACATGGCACCAACGTTAAATTAAACTGAATGCTTACAAAAAAAAATGAATAAAGACGAATCAAGCATTTCATAAAATGCATATGAGACAACGCGACGTCCAGATTCGTCATAAGTACGTCACTTTTAGAATGACCATTAAGGTGTTGTAGAACTTATCGCTGAAAATTCTCAGGAATTTCGTGAAAAGAGGGTTCTTTTTCGAGGGGTTAACTCTCTAGGGGTCATTGTGGAAAAATCAGGGAAGGGCAAAGTAGTGTATTTAAATGATTTATTCATTTTGTGAACTGTCTTTTTTTGTAATCCTTTCTTCGTTTCTTTTTAGATTTTTATTACAACAAGCGATATTGTAATAGAAATCTAAAAGGAACGTGTTCTTATCACAATGACCACCTTTCCCTATATTTAGTGATTTATTTCTGAGTCATTCTTTTATGATTTCACAAAAGTTTTGTTAGTAACTATTTAATTAAAAGTTTTGGTGGAAAGTTTAACAACATCTGTTTATATTTTTTAACTAAATTAAATTATTATTTAATTGTTTAATTTATTATTTAATCGTTAAAAGTGTAAACAATTTTTTAAAAAATATTACAATATTTTAAAGGCTACGTATTATTTTCCGGAATTACGTAAATGTGGGCTTCATAAATTACAATTTATATTTTTGCTAAATATTAAATAAAAATATTTGCTTCCGTTCCATTAATATTCTTAACAAAAATAATAGACAGATGCATTCAAATTATAGATCGGCTTTTGTATAATCTCACAAAGGATTTTTAAAAAATAAATGTCGTCGGAAAACAATTTTTTTTTCCCATTGCATTTAATTAATTTTCTTTTTAAATTTTATATCAAATTTATGTTCGAAATTATGAATCACAATTTTATCATATATTAAGAGTTTTTATTAAATAAAAATCTTTCTGTAATTTGTAATGGTAAATATTAAAAATAAGGCGTTAACTCATTTCAAAAGAATTTATATATACTACATTCTTATCTGAAACGTTTGTTAGAATGCGATTATATTAACACAGATGTAAAATTAAATAATCAGATAATTTTCTTATACATTCAACAATGTTCCTGTGCCTTAAGAAAAGCAACATACAATTACAAAGTGTATCTATAATATGAACTTGTGAACTTCAAATTTCTTAGGCAACTGAATATATTAACAATACATTTAATTTTGAGAAGCTAGTCTATATAATTGTACCTGATGGCCGATTCTAGCGCTCTGGCACTTGGTGTCTTAAGCTTTGGAATTGAGTCCCGATAGTGGAATGGATGCTTGTAGTGGTTTGTAATCCACTTTAAATCCCAGATCCCTATCTAATATGACATTCAGTTTCAGCGACATTCAGTCGGCAATTGCCATTGCAGTGGCATCCTTAGTTTCTTCGGCTCTTTTCTAACATCATCAGAGCCTTTCCATAAGGCTGATTTTAATTTTTTTGGATTTTCTAAATTATTATAGTTTCCTTCCTCTGTTGCATGCGTTCTTAGTGAGATTATCTGCCTCTTTTACTGAACGTAGTAAGCTCTCACATATTTCCTTATATTTAGTGTGAAGTATTTAAAAGATTTTTTTTTAAGCCCAGCAAATCAGTTTGAAGCGCAATTCCTTTCTATTGAGTCAATTGTAAATCTTTGCTCGGTCTGTTGTATCAAGCAATGGGTCATTTCTGTTACAACATTGTGTAATGAATTATCTTTAGTAAATTTAGTTAAAAACTTGATTAAACTCCGAAACGAAACAAATACTTTGGAAAATGTCAGAGTTTTCAGAGCTAAATTCATTAGTAAAATCATTATGGAAAGAGGGAGGGTTAACAGCTTCTGTTGTGATGGAGTACCCGTAGATAGATGTTTGAATTGACTCCGTGATGCTGAAGAAGGAGGACAATGCCTTCCGGGGGAAGGGGGACTTTCAATGAGAACTACCCCGCATTTGCGTATCATATGGGAAAAAACACGGAAACCGCCCATCAGGTGACTCAAGAGGCAAGAGTCTGAGTAGAGGCTAGTGTTTGATTGGAGTACTTAGGGACCCTGTACCTCCGTATAATTATATGTTCTTAATTGTTAATTTTACTTTTTTAAGCTATTAAATTAGAAAAAAACATTAAAAAGAGCACATGCTCTGTGTAAAAAGGGGAGAAATTACTGTTAGTATTTAAATTTTATAGATTTAAAAATGCAAAAATCATACTTTAAGTAAATATTTTATTTAATTATTACATATTTGGAAGAATTTTAAGTTTTTAGCCTGTTACGTCAAAACCCATGTCCCCCTGCTTAGGGAGGTCAACGCCCTATGTCCAGAAAAACATCCTGTCTGTGGGGGTGTCTGGCAGGGGGTGAGGTGACGGGAGAGAGAGAAAGAATATAAGAGTCAGTTGAACTTCTGTAACCAACGAGAAAGGTTGCGCGTGGCAGTCCATCTTCGAGCTTGATGGCTGCCTAAATAAAGGAGTTGAAACTCAGCGACCAAAGAGAAAGGTTGTGTGGCAGTGAATCTTCGAGCTTGATGGCTGCATAAACTAAATGAGTTGAACAACTTCGACCAAAGAGAATGGTCGTGTGGCAGTGCATCTTCGAGCTTGATGGCTGCATATGTAAAAAGAGTTCAATAAGTGTAACCAACGAGAAAGGTTGCGTGTGGCAGTCCATCTTCGAGCTTGATGGCTGCCTAAATAAAGGAGATTAATTTTATACAGTCCACTTTTTTTTACTTGAGTTTATTTTTGTGACCGAGCTATCGAACATAGCCAATCCTGTACCATTCCTTAAAAAGTAGAAAGGAAAGAGAGGGCAGAGTCTACATCACATATCACAAAGTAGGTTGCTATGCCAGGCTAGGTGTCTAAGCGCTCTTCAAAGGTTGGCGGAACGAAGATAAAGCGGGTGATATGATTGTTCGAAAAAAAATGAGTGAGTAAAAATACCCACACGGAGAGAAAATTATGCCAAAAGAAAAATTTAACCTGGATCGAAGTGGAGTCGTTTCGCGGTTGGAAATGAGAGGAAATCTTGATTAAATATTGAAGAGTCTGAACATTCCAATAGCCTTTCGAATTACCTAGTTTTTTGAGCGGCGCTCGTTACCACCAGCGGCGCTCGTTTGCAACGTCGGTCTTAAAGATTGTCCAATTATCAACCATTCATCATTTGTTAATTTTAAAATATGGTTTCCTATTAGTGGCATTACGGATAAATGGGATATTTTTTTCAAACACTCTTTGTAACATGTCATACGACGAATTCCAGCGAGTTGAAAAATCTTGCTTTAGTTTTAATTCCTGTAATTTCATTTCGTTTTTATGTTTCGTGAAATTTGAAAAACAGAATTAGAACTTCTTCAAAATGTGTACATTTAATTTATTTTTCAAATATTCGTCCTAATGATTTTTAAGCATGCTTTTACAACTAAATGTATTATGTTGCTCCAGTTATTTATCCTTACAGCAGCAACGGTGTTAAGAGCATTATCTGTTAATGCCGCAGCTATTTTGTGAACACCACTTTTCACATTTCTCGCGTAGAAAAGGAACGAAATGTTGTGATGAATGAGTTTCGTCAATTTTCATCATGTTTTCCAGCAAATTTGTGCATAAAATTGAATTATCTGCACTAATGTAATGAACAGTAATGGCCAAAAAACTCGTTATTTTTAAAAGACGTCCAACCAACAACAGTTATGTCTATAACCAAAGTGGATTCTGATTTACTTTTTACATGTTCAAATAAATTATTGCTTGTCTGAGGCAGGCGACTATGGACTAAGTGCCTTATGACTTTTAAGACAGAGTTGATTAATAAATTTTTATGAATTCTGTATTTTCTTCTAAACTATGGTTGAAGCTCTTTGCATAACAATTTTAGTAGCTACAAATGTATAGCTTTTATTTGATTTAAGATAAGGGTTTTATACGAACGAAAATTTTTATGGAGGCTTCACATAGCTACTTGAAAGTCAAATTTTTAGAAACAAAATTATTTTATTGTTGGGGCTAATTTCGCTCACATCTGAAGAACCTGCAGTCAAGGCCAACTGTATATAGGAAGAAGTGGTCAGAGGAGCTAAGACTGTATTGTCAAAATTTGAATTTTTAGATGCCCGTCTAAATGAACATAATGTAGAATTGAGGTTCATCAGGAATCTTGGAGGCTTGACTTTTATATGTCAGGATGTTAATGGCAATGGATATTTCATAAAGGAATAAATACCCTTGCAACAAAACTGTTACTAAAACTCCATATCTTAAAGGTAAAAAATGAAATCAAAAGATTAAGGCAGCACTAGAAGTTTAAAAATTAAATTAAAATTTCAATCAAACTTGTTTTAAATTATTTAAACTTAGTAGAAATCTGGAAAAAAATTAAAAATTAAAACTAAAGATTCTAAAATTTAGGTTTTAAGGTACAAACATATAATTAAGGATCCATTGCACATGCCATTTTAAATGCAACTGAAAAATATGAAAAACATTTAAGGTATAAAAGATTTAAATAAAGATGTTTAACAATAATTAAGATACATTAACAAAATATTTTTAAATTAAAGTAAGAGAAGATAAGTAAAAATAAACATTTGCTATCGAAAGGCTAAAGGCTCCTACCCACCGAAGCGAGAGACGTGAAGATTCAAGCGGCAGGCAAGAAAATTTTTTCGACCGTTCACAGCGAAACGTCAGAAATCGCATTACACCTAGTGAAGTTCCGCTTCGAGTTAGTCAACTCGAAGCGGTGGATTTCAAACAAATTTCAGGCGAACGTGGGGAGGCTAGTGATTGGTCAAAGCTTCAAGCTTAAATGTCTCACGCCTCGATGAGAACGAACCTTAAGAGTCTGAGGAGAAAACGGCCTTTTGGAGTCACAGGTTTATAGATTGTCGAAATTTTCACAAAGTAGCATGGACAGGGGGAGAAAAATTCCGTAGAACCACCCCCGAGAGGGGATGACTAGTAGTCGCTTTTCAGCTTATTGTAGCAGCTCAGCTCACAACAAAACACGACAAAACAAACCACTCAACCCCCGTCGTTTGAGTTTGGGGGAAGAGTCGAATTCTTGAGTCAGAATCGTTGTAGTTCTTCTTTTGAGAGCTTCGTACTGCTAGGATTGCTTGAAGTAGTTCGTTTTGGATCTTAAGGCATTTTTCGAAAATGGTTTTACGATATGATTTAATGTAGCTTAGGATGGGGTCTATTTGCAGGTCATTATGAATTATTTTCCTTCAAACAAACCAAGAAGCATCTACGAAATCACTGAGGTGTTTTTTTTTTTTTTTTTTTTTTTTTGGTAAACTTGCAGCTTTCTCATATTGGAAATACTTGTTGTTGCCCAGATTGGGAATCCATACAGTAGAATCAGTCTCAGAAAAGATTTATAAATCAGAACTTTGTGTTCAATAGAAATTCGGGCAGTAGTATATACGTGATATTTCTGCAACTATCACCCTCCTCTAATAGAACTGTCATGAGAGACTTCCATTGTTTTTCTGTGAAATCAAGTCCACCAAGGACTAAATCCGGCAGTTGTCCACACTTTAGTAACAATTCTAAGGGGCTAAGCATGTGCAATTCACGTACAAGAAACTAAAATAAATCGTTCACTATATAGCAGTTGACTTGAGAGAAAGGGTTTGTGTTCTCTCTATTCCAATATTTTCTTGTAAATGAAAAGCAGTTTCTTCAAGGCATAGGTTGTAGAGCGAACTGGGAGTCATTCTTTTCGTCATGGTGTCTGCTAATCTGGAAAAAAAAAATTGGGAAAATTATTTTAATTTTACTGAAATGATCAACGTTTACAGAGAAATAAATAATAATAACTGAATGAAAATGAGACTTAAAATAACAAACACCGTAATGTTTTTCCGCAGACTTTTTAGTATTAGTTCAACAAAGTTATTTGAGCACATTAGAATCATTAGAGACGCCTGAAAATAATGAAATTGGTGCTGATTATTATTTAAAATGCGTTAAGTGTTTATTATAAATCATCATGTGGAAGATAGAATTAGGTTTATCTGCATTTCAAAGCTAGGATAATTTCCAAACTTGTAGAAGAAAAAATTTATGCTTAATGAAATTATGAAAAACATAAAAGTACGATTTTCTCAAATGATCACAAATTTCAGAAATTTTAATTCGTATAATAAGGTATTAAAATAATAATGGATTAATTTTTTCCAAAAACTGAATATTCTGGATTTAATAAGTTTTAATTGAATTTCAGGAAAGTAACACCGCATGAGAATATGTCATTGCATATATGGCATGGGAATATGACTTGGCTAGGTGCTTTGAGATACACGCTGACTATTACTGCTTTATCTCACTTTATCCAAATGTTGTTTAAAATAGAACAGACAAAAGGGTCTGGCAGAAGTGAAAATGAATCCCTTGTAAAAGGGAACTACTCTAAAACTCGAAATTTTTTATTTCGTTGCCTGAGATGAATTGCAAATTCAATTTTAAAAGAAAAGTGTCGTTGCACGTACTTTCGACAACCAAAAGAGAACAAATGAGGTGGAATTGTTAGGATATACCTTTGTTCGGAAACTGGGCAGAAGAATGCCTTTTTTTTCGATGAGAAGGTTTAATAGTAACTAAATGACATAATTCCTGAGCATATCTGTCACCTATCCATTGTTCTGTTGATTTTGCCTGTGCCTCCTTTTTTTTTTTTTTTTTTTTTTTTTTTTTTTTGCTGAAATACGAGATATTCCATACGAACATGACATAGAATTCGTATGGGGATAAGAGCATAAGTTATAAAAGCAGAAAGGGACGAATCGATAACTTCTTAAGATGCTTTAACGAAACAAAATGTAATTATTTGAGCCCAATTACACGGAATAAAAAACATGCGGAAAAATATCGTGAAAATAGTTTTCTCACCTACTTCGTTACTTTGTTTGAATCCGGCCGAATTTTATAATTTTCACATACTCTGCCGTCGAACTATAATCAAATGTTGCAAATCAGAACTTAATGGAAAATAATGACTGTTTTGTACTTCTTATTGGAGTTTCTAATATGGCTGAGTGTATCAATGTTTTTCCAATCATGCATCGTGTGGAATGGTACTCATCCATTTTAGCGACGGAAGTGGGTGAATCGACTACTTGATGGGGGTGTTAGTCGGATATTCATGGTGAAAAAAAAAAAAAAAAAGTATAATAGCTAGTATGGAATTTTTTTTCAATTAGTTTTCTTTGAATATCGGTTAATCTAAAATTTTAATGATTAAAAGTTTAAATTCTCTTTTTTCCAAATAAAATCCCTCCTAAATGACTTCCCCACCTCTAGGAAGCAGATCTTTTTGAATCAGTCCGACTTGGCCGCTTGCCAAGTTTCCACGCTATCGGTGGTTATGATACACTTGTACATTACACTTGCTATATTTTAAAGATTTTGGCAATATGAAGTATGTAACCTCCCATTATTAAATACAAACCTATTGTAAAAAAAAAAAAGGTACTTACGTATTAACGGTACCTTTGCGACAGACTTGGCGGTTTTTAAGTGTTGCCAATTTAACAGCTACAGATTTTGCGGTTTTAAGTAGCGCCAATATAACAGCTGCAGATTTGCTGAGTTTTGACGCCATTTTATCAATTATTTTGACGCAATTTTATTTTTTCAGGAGCAAAATATTTTACCAAAACAACGAAAATGTCCCAATTCCCATGACATGAAACTTTATTTTGGTAAACGTAAGTTTTGGTAAGTTGACGTCGATTAAATTTTTGTGAAAAGCAACTTGATTTATCGGATAAAACTGTTATAGATTGGAACAATTACATGCGTGAATTATAAAGTGTTTTGAATTTTGAAAGCGTTTTGATTTTAAATGAAGTGTTTTATATATTTTATTATTTGGAACAAAAATTTTAAGTGTAGATTGGCGCCACTTAAACACCGTCAAATCTGTAGTTGCGGTTGGCGCGTGTGCTCTTTATTGGAGCAACTGTCGCCAAGATACCGTTAATACGTAAGTACCAAAAATAAATAAATAAATAAATAAATAGAGTACGTGAAAACCCATTTTTATTTTATTTCTAGAAAACATTTTAGAAGGTAAAAGAAGATTCATGAAATCTTAAGAGACAATGGATGTTAACACTTTTAAATGATATATTAGGTTTCACTCTTTCCACCCACTCCCCCTCTGCTTTTACAATCCATATTGAAGAGAGTGATACCTTGAGATACGAGTTTAATGCGTACTAAGTCTTGTAAGCATTACTATGCTTGTAAGCATTACTTACAATCATTACTTAACAAGTATTACAAGCATTTATTGCTAAATAATGCTTGTGTCTCATTACCGTCAGCATAACCGCTTCACTGTATTGTTTCAATAGTCTTGTGGCATCGACAACTGGTCCATAATTGTATCGAATTTAAAATAATTAATTAATTATTTAATAATAATTTATTTATTTTTAATTTTTTCATTTTTACTTTTGTTTATTTTTAGTAATTTTAACTATTTTTTTGAGTACCCTTTATTTAATTTAGAAACTTTATCTCGTAATTTTTTATATACTAACAATAAAGCAGCCGATTAAAATTAAAATCATATTTATGAATTAAGACGTAGAATAAATTTCCCAAATCAGTTTTCATTAATTGAAAAGAAATTAATTAAAAAAATTAATGGCAAAAACAACTTCAATTTTTTAATAGTATGTTTTCAATGAACAAATATTGTATACAAATAATATAAAATCAAATATATGTAAAAAAAAATCTGTAATTTGGATCTGTCCATATTTGCTATAATTTCACAATTAATATATTTTTAATTATTATTATTTTTGTCACATCCGGATTTAATATATTTATTTATTTTTAATATCTATTAAAAATAAATATTATAAAAATATATTTTCCCCTATATATAAAATATATATATATATATATATATAAAATATATATAAATAAATAAAAATAAAATATATAAAAAAATATATTTTTCCTATTCGAATTAATTCTGTATAAGATTTATAGCTGACATAACTGGTGTATAATAATATAGCAAGTCTGACATTTTAAAAATTTTGCTCACTAGATCAAATATAGCTAATAAATATATTATGCTAGATATTTTTGGTACTTACGTATTAACGATACCTTGGCGACAGTTGCGCTAATAAAGAGCACACGCGCCAACCGCAACTATAGATTTGGCGGTTTTTAAGTGGCGCCAATCTACACTTAAAATTTTTGTTCCAAATAATAAAATATATAAAACACTTCATTTAAAATCAAAACGCTTTCAAAATTCGACGTCAACTCCTCGCACCAGCAGTATATGAATCTCAAAGCTGTACAAAATGGAATTCTGCTTCCCTCAAACCAGTTGTCTTTTCTAAGTCCCACACGATAAGCACACTGACTGAAATTGCATTTCCAAAACTTACGTTCACCAAAATAAAGTTTCATGTCATGGGAATTGGGACATTTTCGCATTTGGGTAAAATATTTCGCTCCTGAAAAAAAAAAATTGCATCTTGTTCTGTTTCTGGCAAATCCCAAATACGCATTTTCGTAGCACTACAAAATGGCGTCAAAACTCAGCAAATCTGCAGTTGTTAGATTGGCGCCACTTAAAAACCGCCAAATCTGTAGCTGTTAGATTGGCGACACTTAAAAACTGCCAAGTCTGTCGCCAAAGTATCGTTAATACGTAAGTACCATATTTTTCTACATTTTTTTAATAATTACTTTGTAAAATTGATGAAATAAAACTGGTCGATATAAATGAAATTATGAGCTAAGATATATAGTTAAAAATTATTGCATTTCAGACAGTTGTATTTAAAAAAAACAGCATGTATAAGAAGAAAATGTAGTCTTGAAAATAATGATTTGCTTATTTTGTATCTAAATTTTAATAATATTTCCCACAATTTTGCCTTTTTTTTTTTATTTTTAATTTTGATGCACTTACTATGCATTATATATGTTTTTATTATATATAAGATGGTATGAATATTTTTATATTTTTTTCTTAAAAATAGTGCACGATATATTAATAAAAAAATTTAATTAAAGCATGTTATTGTATTAAAAAAACGAGTTTATTTAAATAATGAAATCAAACAAAATAACTATTTTAAAATTAAAAGATCCTACGTTACATACAATAAAACATTTTTTTTTTTTTTTGACAAATTTTAATAGCAAAAATTATTCTGAATAACGTTTTTAATAAAAAAAATATTTCAGAAAACAAAATAGAAATAAGGATGTATAATAATAATAATAATAAAGAACACAATCACTAAAAAAATAATCACACCACCAGATAATTCCATGGTACATAATAATATTTTTTTTTTTCATTAAAGAACAAACACTGATAATTGTGTGATATTTTCGTCTACACCATTTAGATGTACGTCAAAGCTTTTGAAACTACTTAAGATTCTATTGCAAAACTACTTTATTAATTAAAGAAAAAAAAAAAAAATTCATAGTTTTTATTTCGTGTAATTGGGAAAAATACCCTGTTATTTTTTTTTTTTTTTTTTTTTTTTTTAATCTCAATGAATTTGCCAATTTTTCACATACTCGGTCGTCGAATTATAATTAAACGTTGCAAATGAAAATCAAGCAAAATATATGTACAAGAGAGATTTTATAAATAGTTTATATAAAAGGAATCATATCAACAACCATAAGCGTTTCTCTTAAATAAAAAATAAAACTTGCAAAAGAAATTAAAATAGAATTCACTTTTCTTAAGAACAGTATGTGTTTAAGAAAATTTCCACTCTATAAGTTTCTGACATTTTATTTCAGTATTCTTGGTAAAGAAGAAAAAAATATCGAATAACATTTATAACAATACATACATTAATATTATAACATTGAAAATACTAATCTATAAAGTAATAAAATAAATAAATAAAGATATCTTCTAAAAGGCTTACTCACAAATATGAAGTCCACAGTAAAGTAAATTTCACAACAGCACTGAAGTTAACACTAGTCATACACGCACGTAGTTCAATTCTAATTCTACTTGCCGCCAACGTTGAGTTGAACTTATCGCTGAAAATTCTCAGGAATTCCGTGGAAAGAGGGTTCTTTTTCGAGGGGGTCAACTCTCTAGGATAGTCCGCAACCTTTTAAGTCGGAAGAGTCAAAAATTTAAATTTACAAAATTTGAAAGTTTTTAAAGAGCCACAAAAAAAAAATTTTTTTTTTTTTTTGCCAACAATGAATAGTACTGCATAAATAAAGTTTTTTGATAAAAAAATAATAATAATCTATTTATCCATAAGAAAATATCTATTTATTCATATATAATTAGTGTTTTTCACTACAAATTAGATATATATATATGGCATTATTAGATAATTACTTATTATTTAAGTAAAAAATTAAAACAATTAAACATTTACTTACAACACTAACTTGTACTTCAATAACAAACATTTCAGCAAACAAATTCAATGGGAGCGATGGCTTTGCCATGGTTTTAGAAAGTTTGGATAAATTTGGCTCATAACTTGTTGTTTTAAGTTTCAAACACGGCTCTAAATTTTCATTTGCTAGTTGGTTTACTTTACTTTTAATTATATTCATGCAAGAGAACGCTTGCTCGTAAGAATATGTCGATCCAAAAAGATAGTCAGCACTCCAAATGCCAACTTCTTCACCTCACTGTAGCAATCTGGAAGACTATTCCATGCGTCGAATGTAAGTGCCCTCAACTCGAGGCATTTCTCTTAAAGCTGTCCACTTTTGTTGCGTTACGTACATGCATGTTTAAATGATTTTTAAATGTTTTTTTGATAAAATAAATAATATTTGAGTATGGAACTAAAGAGCCGCAGCTTCACATCCAAAGGGAAATGTAGCTCGCGAGCAGCAGGTTGCCGATTCCTGCTCTAAGGGTCATTGTAGAAAAATTAGGGATGGGCAACGTCGTTCGCATTGAAATGATTTATTCATTTTTGGGACCTGTCTTTTTCTGTAATCCTTTCAACGTTTCTTTTTAGATTTCTATTACAAGCGATTGTAATAGAAACACCCCTTCCCCAGATTTAGTGATTTATTTCTGAGTCATTCTTTTTATGATTTCACGCACGTTTTATTAGTAATTATTTAATTAAAAGTTTTTTGTAAGAAGTTTTACAACATCAGTTTATATTTTTTTATTAAATTAAATTATTATTAAAATGTAATTTATTATTTAATTAATTGCTAACAGTATAAACAATTTTTAAATATTAAATATTTTACGGACTACGTTTTATTTTTAAGATTTCACGTAAATGGGCTTCATAAATTACAATTTATATTTTACTAAATATTAAATCAAATTTTTTGCCTTCCGTTCCATTAATATGCTTTAACAAATGTAATAGACAGATGCATTCAAATTTATTAATCGGCTTTTTCTCAGAAAAGGATTATGGAGAAAATAAACGTCATCAGAAAACAATTTTTCCCATTGCAATCGATTTTCTTTTTTTTTAATTTATGTTCGAAATTATGAATTACAATTTTATCATAAATTAAAAGTTTTTATTAAATAAAAATCTTTTCTGTAATTTGTAATGGTAAATATTAAAAATAAGGCGTTAACTCATTTCAAAGAATTTATATATATATTCTTATCTGAAACGTTTGATAGAATGCGATTATATTAACACAGATGTAAAATTAAATAATCAGATAATTTTCTTATACATTCAACAATGTTCCTGTGTCTTAAGAAAAGCAACATACAATTACAAAAGTGTATCTATAATATGAACTTGTAGAACTTAAGTAGAGATCTAGTAAGAGGTTTTCGTGGTTTTTAAAATCACATAGGAACTCCGTAACAGGTACGCCCGTTGCCCGTCTACAACACAGCCGCCAACGGGTTGAAGCTCCACCCTCACGCTCATCAGCGGCTCCAGTTGCCGCCGAACCCGTGTTTGACAATTTGTGAAAAGTAAACATAAATGTTTGATGTTGACAACTTTAAAAAATTTTTCCTGTAATAGTTAAATATTTGATGTTTTACTCTTTTAAAAAAGGTTTCATGTAAAATATTTCAAAGACATATTTACTAATTTATCGCTATTTACTAATTTAACATGAAGTAGCAATACAAACCTCAAAAGATAAGAAATAAATTGAAATTTGTGAATATCTTAATAAAAGATTTTAAGATTTGTATATAATAATATACACCAGGGCAAACTTCTTTGACCCGCATTTTACAACGTCAAAAATCTGCCATTGCAGGTCTTTTAAAAAAATAAACTGATTTACGGTCTTCATCTTGACACATTGCTGTCAAAATATTTCTAATTTAACGATTATTGTTGATTTTAATTAATAGCCTTGAATAACGTACTAATTTAACGATTATTGTTATCAAAATGTTTCGTGTAAAAAATGTACAATAAAAAATTATACAACGTCATACCCTGGTTTTCAAAGATAAGAAATAAATTGAAATTTGTGATATATCGGTCATTTACAACGTCATAAACAGTTGAAATTCTTCAAATTTGAATATAATAATACACACTACCTACGTACACATTGAGTCTTTGAACTATTAGTCACTATGATCAAGATATTGATAGCCTTGAAAGTCATTTACAACGTCATAAACAGCTTGACACATTGCTGTCAGAAATACGTTGCTGTTCGTGGGGATCGTAGTCACTATTGAGAATTTAATTTTATTTAATAGCCTTGAAAGTCATTTACAACGTCATAAACAGCTTGACACATTGCTGTCAGAAATACGTTGCTGTTCGTGGTGATCGTAGTCACTATTGAGAATTTAATTTTATTTAATAACCTTGAAAGTCATTTACAACGTCATAAACAGCTTGACACATTGCTGTCATAAATCGTAGTCACTATTGAGAATTTAATTTTATTTAATAGCCTTGAAAGTCATTTACAACGTCATAAATGACACATTGCTGTCAGAAATACGTTGCTGTTCGTGAGATCGTAGTCACTATTGAGAATTTAATTTTATTTAATTTTTATTTGCTTTTTATATCCGTATTTAGGATATTTTATGTTTCTGTTGATATTACAAAATGTTTTTATTTATTTTATAAATGTCGAATCTTGGGCTTATGCCGTTAGTTCACTGGGTCACCAGTACTTTTTTACCATGTTCTCATACTTAGAAAGTTCATTGCAATTATTTAAATGCTAGTGAATCACCACTCCATTCTATAGAGGTAGTCACGTTAATAGCCATGGCCTGTCGAACGACTAAGCAAGCCGCAGCTATCTTTCTTGGAAAAACTGGGAATAGTGGGCAATACTGGGAAAACCCCGGAATATCTCTCTTCGCCCAGAATTCTCTATCTCTTATTTGTAGCGCGTTGAATCTTTTTCAAGAATTTCCTAAGAATCATTTAGCAAACAATTTAGTCGTGCGAAATGAAAGCGATTCGATTAATGTATTCTCTCAAAGTTCTTCTCTTAGCCAGCATATCAGTTTTTTTTCGTTGCCTCTAATTCCACAGTGGGCTGGAATTCATTGGAAAGAAATTCTGTGTGCCAGTGTCTTAAGCAAAGACCTACTGTCCAAGATTCTTTGGGAACTATTTTGATTATTCAAAACAGTTTGAAAAAAAATAAAAGAAAACAAACTACATTCGAATTTAGGATATTTTATGTTTCTATTGATATTACAAAATGTAAATGCAAATAAAAAAATCTCAATGTTTTTTAGGAAATTGATGATTTTATAACAATGTCGCTCCACATGCAGGCCGGAGGTTGAGATTTGAACAGCTTTGTGTACGCGTTTAAAACAATATTTAGAACATCTCTAAATTTTGCACATGTTACTATAATAATTATATTAATGGTTTTCATATAATAACGGGTCTAATGATAACTGCTTTTATTAACATGCAAAGATAATATTATCAGTAGATGTATAATTGAACTGAATTATTCACTCCATCTTTATATGCTCTAATAATCGAAATCACATTGTATTTTTATTTACATCGAATGTTGCACAATTAATGGATCACGTGGGGTGTATTTCTATGTTCAGAATATCTATATTATGAATTGTTATTAAATTATTTATATAATTATTAAATTTTAGCTATATATTTGGATATTTATATTATATTATCCTACATTCTATATATAAAAAATTAAAATAACATGCAGAATATGATATTGTGAATGGAATGAAAATTTTTAATATTTCTCATGTACAGTCTGAGTAAAAACTTTAAGGCCAGTAAACATTTTTGAGAAAATGGAAATATTTCAACTGAGGAATTAAAATACCATTTGACTGATAATTATTGAGCTTAAATAAAAGTAAAAAAAATAGAAAAATTAATTTGCAAATATTTTATTATTGAAAATATTACAGAACACACAGATGAATATTTGAGCCTGAGTAAAAACTTTAAGGCCAACCAAACAACAAAACAAACATTTTTAACACAACCTTCTAAATTTGTAATTTTTTCTTATATGTTATTTTCTATGAACATATAAGAAAAAAATTACAAATTCTAGAAGGTTGTAAAAGCTCATACTTCGAATTACTTCAAATATTCTTGTTTTCATGGATGAAACGAGATTTTGACAAAAAAGGGTGGGGTCGGTTTTTATACCATTCATCTTCGATAGTAGATTTCAGCTCTGTAAAATGTCTCCTATTTGCATAAACTCTTCTTGCTAAGTCAGCCCAAAGGTTCTCGATTGGGTTGAGGTCAGGTGATCTAGCTGGCCATTTCACAGTTTCAACGTTGTTGACTTGGAACCAATTTTTTGTGTTGTTACTCGAATGGATCGGTGTATTGTCTTGCTGATATTTCCAATTTTCTCAGCAAGACATTCAACATGCTGGCAAAAGATGATTTGTTGGACATTTTGGTATCCTTGTGAATTCATTCTACCTGAAACGAATGCAATTGAGCCCACACCATTGTAAGAAAAACAGCCCCAAGTCATGACAGACCCTCCACCTAATTGGCGCTTGGAGAATATTTCTTTTTCATTTCTTATATCATGCCAGTAGAAATTCCAGCCATCTGGTCCATCCAAATTCCATTTTTTTTTCGTCAGAAAAAATAATTTCTATCCATTGGTTTGTCCCAGGTCATGACTTTCTGGCTAAAGTTCAAACGCTCTATTTTGTGTCTCTGCAGTAACTGAGGCTTAGTCAATTTTGCTGTATAAGTGTACCTTCCAAACCTTCTAATTGTGTTATAAATCGTTTTTGACAAACTTTTAAACCTGTCGTCGGAATCAGTTTCCTGGTTGAGTACTTTCCAGTAGATGCAAGTTGGCAAACTCTTTCATCACGCGAGGATAAAGCTTTAGGTCTTCCCCCAGTATTCTTTTTTAGCATAATTGTCTTTCAATTTTAAAAAAATTGTTGACTACAGTCTTTGATCTTCCTATCTTTATCGCAATAGCACGACTACTCATTCCTGTTGAAGTCAAAGCTTCGATCTGCCCTCTTTCACGATCAGTTAACTTCTTACCCTTCGCCATCTTCACAAAGATCACCAATACTTCGAAGAAACGTATGACAAATATGAAAATTGCAGCGTTGTCACAAGCTAGTATTTGCAATGGTAATTACACGATTATATTATATTTATTTTTAAAAAATGACTGGTGGCCTTTAAAGTTTTTACTCAGGCAGAAATACTAACTTTGTAATACTAACTTTTTGTTTCTCATAATTATGTATTTACAAATTATGTTTATAGCATTTATTTTTTATCAATGAACATTAATAATTAATTTTATTTGAATCCCTTTTATTTCATTTTACATTTTCTCAAAAATTTTTACTTGCCTTAAAGTTTTTACTCAGGTTGTAAATTCGAGAATTCCTTACAAATCAGAGGATTATTAATTTTGAATTCTGAAATAATTATATGTTTTTCTTCTATGATGGTTTTATATATTATTTCATCGGAGTTTTCATTTCAGTTAGAGATTTAATTTTTGGGAAATACCTAGCTGCCTTTTCTACAATATTCTTCTAGAACTTCAATCCATGGTAAAGAACGAATGACCTGATGTAAATTATTTCGGTCATGGTATTGGGCAGAAAAAACTAAAGTAGTCTTCTCAAGGCGATTCTCAACATTTTACTAATTTATATTACAATATAAATTTCCTTAAATTTATAGCTGATAAAAAGAATTTTAATCAAGGGAATTTAAAATTCTAGTTTTTTGCATCTAGAAAAAATTTCATGAAGCTATCATTAAATTACAGAAAATGATTATAAATATCTTTATATGTCTGTTAATATTTAATAAATTAATTTAAAAGTCTATTTGCAATTATACCGCAGCTATTACTTTCTTAATATGACAGAATAAGTACACAGTGTTTGAAAAACTGAGATTTATGGACTGGAGATGTTGGCATCAGGTGAAAATCCACTTTTAATTCTCTAAATGTTGTTGGCAGGGGAATATTAACATCACCAGTGCTGGTTTTCTTTCATGTTCTGCGATGGAAATCTAAGTCTTTAAAATTCAATTTTGTACAATTGTTCGATTTTGGTTACTTTTAATGTGTATGGTTCACCATCGTATTGATGCTTTGAATCTAACTATCCGCATTATAAACATCACATCATTAAGAATATCATTTCAGTTTGAAAGTGCAGTACAGGCACAATGCAAATATTCAAGCCCAATTACACGGAATAAAAAACATGGGGAAAATATTGTGAAAATAATTTTCTCACCTACTACGTTACATTGTTTGAATCCGGCCGAATTTGATAATTTTCACACACTCTGACGTCGAACTATAATTAGATGTTACAGATAAGAACTTAGTTAATAGAAAATAATGACTATTTTGTCATTCTTATTGGCTTTTTTCTAATATGCCTAAGTGAATAAAGAACACAGTCACTCAAAAAAATTATCACACCACCAGATAATTCCACTGCACATAATAATATTATTTTTTATTTCATTAAAGAATTAGCAGTGATAAATGTTTTGAGATTTTCGTCTACACCATTTAGATTTACGTCAAAGAGTTTGAAACTTTTTAAAATTCTATTGCAAAAACTACTGTTTTAATTTTTAAAATAAATAACTTTCATGGTTTTTATTTCGTGTAGTTGGGAAAGATACCCTGTTATTTTGTTTGAATCCGAATGAATTTGCCAATTTTCATACTCGGTCGTCGAATTATAATTAAATGTTGCAAATGAGAACTTAGTTAATGGAAAATGATGACTATTTCGTAATTCTTATTGTTGTTTCTAATAGGCTTGGTTTTATCAATTTTCTTACATTAGAGTGTGAATTTAATATACATAAACCTAAAGAAACAATATATA
>BPLR01000298.1:0-37480 GCA_021605095.1 Caerostris extrusa | reverse complement strand
AACGAGGCAACTTGCTTACCAAATTATTAAAAAATGTCAACATCTTCTACTGGATAGCATCTACATTGTTCAGTCACTGAAATCTCGAAAGTGAATATTGTGAGAAATTTCCTTTTTCTTTTTCCTTACATTCAGGCGGGCATCTTTATTTTTCATGCGTCGGGCATCTTTCATTCTTGCTAGCTTCAGATAATTGTTGAAACTCACACCTTTCCCCCTTTTCTCTTGTTTTTTTTTTTTTTCAATTCCTTCTATTAGCTCACACTCTCCCTATATATATCGTGTTCAACTTTTCAATCGTTACTAAAATATTTTTTTGTTCATCCACTCAACTTCAAATACATTTTTTTTTTTTGAACTTGCAGTGGAAGACACTGGATATTAATACAGTTTTTTCAAATATTCATTCAGTAATTAAATGTAATTCATTAATTTTAGTTTTTTTTTTAGATTTAAGTTACATGTATTTACCTATAGATGGCCCCAGATAAACTTAAAAATGAATGAAAATTGCTTGTAAAGGACTTTTCTGCAATATAATGAAAAAAAAAGTAGGAATTGACTTTAAAATTTTTTTTTATATTACTTGTTTCTACCGTTTTATTCTACCGTCTTTATTGTGTATCTACACAAGTTCAGGGCTTATCCTTCCCAAAGGGACATCTCAACTCTCAGCAAAGTAATGTAGTAGTAGAAATTTCATGATCACAGTAACGTAGTAATGGAAATTTCGAACGGAAATCTATACGGAAAAATAATTTAAAAGGCGCAAATAAATTTTTTATTTTCATTTTTATTTATCTGATAATTTGTAGATAAGTTATTGGATACGTTGTTTTTATTGATCCCTAAAAATATCCTCACTTTTATTCAAAAAATAATAACTGATACTAAATGCAAGATATCATAAGCAATAAATAACAGATCGCCGACCATCCTTTACGTAGTGAAGGACATAGAGCAAAATGCCTGTAAAACAACACGAAATCGCAATAGAATGACATTTGTTAGGCGTACGATATGAACTCGTGTTGTGGCCAACCTGCTACCCGCCTTGAACATTTTTCCAGGCCTTGAGATTTGTTACACTTTTACAAAATATATTTATTTTATAATGGCCAAAGTAGTGAAAATGAATTTTTAATGGCCAATGTATTAAAAATACATTATGTGTACATCCATATTTTCAAAAATGAACTGTCGAAATTAGGAGAAAAAAATTAATTTTGATTTTAAAATAATATCCTTGCAAATAAATGAAAGATGTTGCTCAGTTTTATTGATGAGTTCGCAGAATTATTGTCTGCGAACTCATGAGGCACGCGCATGTTGGAACATATAATATAACAGGTTTCATTTTAAGCGACCTCAGTGACGCAGTGACCAACGTTAGATACGAACAGTTGATTGTTGATAGTAGAGTAAAGCCTCAAGTTCAAATTGTTAGAGCTTTGGTTCAACTTAATCTTGTGAATCGTTTTTTTTTTTTCCTAAAATGAAATTGACCCAACACAAAACACGCTGAAACATAACGGACGCTAACCTGCAACATGCATTACAATGCGGAAATATCCAAATTGAGATGGATTTGCAAAAACTAAGTGAAAGAGTGGAGAAACAAATATCGCACTAGTAAAATCAATATTTTTTATTGATTTCATTTTTTTAATTTCGTTTATATTTATATATTTTTTTATATTTCATTTTTAGTGTTATATACTTCTTTACAATGCACGTTTATTATTATTATTATTATTATTATTATTATCTATGTTTACATGTAAGAATAATAGTAAAAACAAAAAATCATGTTTCAATTTTTCACTCCAAAAAATGTCTATAGAGGGTATAAATCTAATATGGGGATACATAATTTTATGCCTATTGGCAGATTTAAAGTTAGGAGATGTTTCTTCTTACGAGAAAGACTTGTCAGCCTTAAGTTCAACCGTCATATTAGACCGGTACCTATTGTTTAAAGTAGGTTCCGATCAATTTCCGAACCCCTACAAGCATCATGGCACCAGGACTCGAGCAGGAAACCTGTAGCACCGAGTGTCAGAGAGCTAGTCACTTGGCCATCAGGCCAAGTCAAAATATTATTATGCCAATAATTCTTTACTTTTAAAATTTCCAACCTTTGGAAAAAAACCCATAATTATTTTGAAATCAAAACCATTTTCTTTTCTACAAAATTCTAAAATTATCCTTTTTTTTACCCCCTAAAAAGTAAAAAAAAAAAAAATTTACATTTGAGAAAAAAATGATGACGGATAAACAAAAATTTAAAAAAAAAAAAAAAAAAATCATAGATAAAGAAATAAATAAAAATAAAAAAAGAAAACATAAAAGTAAAATAAAATTATAAAAATAGATTGCAAAACAATATACACTACATTTTCCTGCAATAAGACATAAAATTGATGACATTTATAAACCAAATTATCCTATAACCAATCAACCCAAAACTAAAACCCGAAACCTGAAGTCAGCGCTAGTAAAAAATCATCGAGTGGTCAATGACATTGATAAAAAAATGTTGATAAAAAGAAGACAAAAATAGAGTATTGAGAGAGAATTTAAAAAAAAAACATGAACTCTAACTGTGAATTAAAATTTCCATTTAAATGATTCTATTTAAAATTTTTTAAGGGGTTTAAAAATATATAACAAAACAATATACACTTTCGTTATAGTGGAATTATAATCATGCATACTCTTTTTCCAAAACGGTACAAAAGGAAACATTAAGAACCGCTTAACTCCGAGTTCGGGTCTTTATGTACTCAAAAAAATTATAAGTCCAGTTATTACTATGAACAGCACATTAGGTTTTCGTTAATCCAGCATTAGATAAATGGACATTTTTTATAATCAGATATCCATCGAGATGTTCGCTTTCTGATTTTTTTTTTTCCGGAATAGAGCATTTGATGACCTTGACCTCCAAGTGGCGGCAGTTACTCTCGTCGCATTTTTTCACAGTGTTTTATTTTAGCTATCAGTTTTCATTTCAGAACAGCTTTGAACGGATAAATTTGTATATAATGCGTAGCGATTGTCTGTAGAAAGGAATTTCGAAGAATTTTTTTTTTTTTTTTTTAGAATTTTAAAGCGAGATATTTTTATCAAAAATCTTGTCAACCCATCGTTTAAACCATAGTTATCTCCCATGTGTATTTTTCTTGCCCTAGAGTAATTTGTCACAACTTGTTTAATTATCATTGTAATACATTAATTCTTCTTTTGCATACCATAATATTCAATTAAATTAATGCTCAGTGCAGGAATTTGGATTTAGTATTTGCAAGAAGGACCAAATAATTAGTCGGATATTTACATGGACTGCGCAAGATGCATCAACACATTAAATACAGATTGCAATGTGCATCAACACATTAAATACAGTTTTTAATCGTTCAAATTTTTGTCGAGAGTAATTTATCTTTAGGACTCCCGTTTTAATTGAAGTTCATTTTGTAATTAATAATTGTTTTAAGTCACTGAGACAAATTGAATTTGTAACTTTTATACAACAGAACTTTTCAATCACAATCACAGATTATTACTGCAATATAAATTCATGATACATTCCACCTCTAGCCACCAAACATTTTACGTAAATGAAAGTTAAAATTTCCTCCACCAATTAAAGACACCGGAAACGAACCTTAATTATCATTCACCCTAAAAATGACTAATTATGACTGTCATCAGATATAAAAGGGCGCACGCCAGAAATAACAGTAATTATTTAGTAGCAGTCTTATTCTCGTTTAGAAAGCATAGTTCATGTGCAGTTCAGTGCCACTTATTACGAATAAAAGTACCCCATTCGTCTCACATTTGATGCTTTATTGAAATGTACTTTTTGGGGAATGGCCGAGTTAGTTTTACCAGATACAAGGAATCCCGGTGGTGCCATGGTTGTTGAAAATCCATTTTAAAGATCCAGATTGTAGAGCGTCTTTTCATCCGTTAGATTTCAAGTTACACGCTCCCCTGGGTACACAATCTGTGTCGAGAGCACTGTAATTCATCCAAAGACCAAACTGTCTTGTAGCTGCATTAAAAAAAAAAAAAAACGTTTGGGGAATATTTAGTTTTACAGAGACAAGGAATTGCCATGTTTACAAAAATAAAGATCCAGATTTTTTTATCATCGCCCCCCTATACTCAATCTGATATTTTTTCTTGTACTCCTAGAGCGACATGCTCATAGGAAACATTGTACTTATTGCGCATGCTTATCTATAAGACTGCACTACTGAGCAGTATTATGCATGCTAGGTACAATGTGCATGCGCGCTAGGAAGAAAAAAATATCGGACGATAAAAAACCGTCATGCAATGCCTCTCTAATATTCCATAGTTTCCACCTTATCCTTCAGTAGCACAATAATGCTATTTAGTATGCAGGTTCTGCTAATAAGAGTATGCTGCATACGAGTTCTGCTATCTTAAAAAAAAAAAAAAAAATCAAAAGTGCATAGAAATAAAGAAGAAATCTCAAACACAAATGCAAAACAATGATAACAAACGAGAATTGTATTTTAAAATATTATAAATGAAAACTATTGGGAGTAAATGATTATAAATAAAGAAAATTTCGAAGCAAAATATAAATATGTCTACATAACAAAAATATTTGAAAGAAACAAAAAGTATATTTAAAAATATTGCAATCGCATAAACCTCAATAATTAAATATTTGAAACAATTAACTTTAATTTAGTTATTTATTATTATTATTATTATTTTGCAATTTACTTTAAATTAAAGAAACCTTTTCATACATGGCAGATGACAGAAAGTAGTTTTTGTTTAATTAAAAAAGAATTAATTAGAATTTATTCCTAATTTCTAGCTGGGCACAGGAAAAAAATAGAATGCTAAGTATAACAGTTTTTAATTTATGCTGGAATATCATACATACATACATACAGGATGTGGTATCCTATAGGTCTGTATCCAGGCGGTAATTTAAAAACAAATGAAGAAACTGGGTGTTCCTTTTCTAGCCATTGTTTAATTACATACTATCATTACTATAGGAGCCTGATGGCTGACAGACTAGCAATCTGGACCTCAGTACCACAGGTTTCGGGTTCGAGTTCCGGCAGAGGGATGTTTGTAGTGGTTCGGAATCCTCTTTAAACCTTAAGACCCTGTCTAATATGACTGTAGAGCGTTGAGATTAGGGCTAACAATCCTACCCGTAAAAAGTCAGAGTCACGGATACAAATCACAATTCTACCTACGGGTGCTGCATCACAACAAAAGTTACACAAACAAAGTTTTCTACATTACTATTCCATATTTGAGGCCTGATGGACGAGTGATTAGCGCTCTGATGCCACAGGTTTCGGGTTCGAGTCTCGGCGGTGACATGGATGTTTGTAGTGGTTCGGAATCCACTTTAAGCCGTAGGTCCCGGTCTCCTATGACTATATAGAAAGACACGGAGCAGAAGTCAGACTTCTACCTACGCGTGCTCCATCAGAACAGAAGCTGCACCCCTCTTCCCTCCTTCCATGAGGGATACGGCACCAACCAACCAAAAAAAAACAACGAGTATTACTTCTTACACAACAATTCCTGATTTCCAAAATAAATGTAACAATTTTTTTGGGTTTCATAGTAAAACAACAAAATCCCACTATTTAAAATATAAATTTATAATAGTAAATTATTAAGTAAATGAAATGATCCTCTAAAATTCTAATTTTAAATTATTCCAGAAGTCGATCCATTATTAATAGTTTATGCATTACTCTTCATAAATATCCCTGAATGTACTCTAATAAATGGAGTTTACCTTGAGGCTATTTGTTAGTTCAGTAAAGTGGCAAAATCTTCTCTTTGTTAAAGTATACAATCGCCTCTTACCTTACGTATGCATAAGTCTTTAAGGGCAGTCTTTATTTATAATATTTGTAAGTGCTATTACATTATGCAGAGCATAACATATAATATACATAAAATCTATCAATTAAATATATATTTTATATATATATATATATATATATATATATATATATATACACGTTTATACTGCGTTTCGAATAGGGCAGGTCAAGATTTACCAATTCTTTTTTGTAATGAAATTTATATTTCTCTAAATTATTTTCACAAACGTTACTCACTTTCTTGAATTATTAATTACATTTCAATGATAATTCAATAAAATTATTTAAAGGATGACTTAATATACAAAACGCAGTTTTTAAATATTTTTTAAAGTTGCATAAACTTTTTTTTTTCATTCTTAAACACGGATTATATTTAGCAGTATTAGCAAGTTGCTTTGGCACTCTTTGCCACAGGTTTCGGGTTCGAGTCCCAATCTTGCCATAGATGCTTGCAGTGGTTCGAATCCACTTTAAACCCTAGGTCCGGGCCCAATATAACAGTAGAGCGTTCGACGTAGGGCTGACAAACCCATTCCATAAAAATATAATTATTTCCTGTCTCGAAATCTGCATACTGGTGGAAGGCGTTGGCCCACCATGGGGTAGTTGCACCAATAAAGAAGAAGAAGTAGTAGTAGTAGTAGAAACATTTATTTTTGTAGTAGACTGACCTATATTTATGTTGCATAATATAACATCTCCTCTGCAATGGTAAACATGCTTTTATAGTCTATGCCTTATTATAGTATGAATCTGTTTTTATCTGTGTGGATATAAGCCCATCAATTTACCCTAGCAGAATCTGTTAGATGCCTGCGTTCCTGTAGAAAATGGACTTCATCTCAAAATGTCCAGTATTTATAAACAGCACGTTACGAAAAGGCGATTGCGTATTTGTATCATGTATATCATTCCAATGTTACTGAAGAAAATAAAAGATCAGAAGATAAATAAAATAAAGATAATATAAGCTACAGACCGCACACTTCCACCACCGATTGTGTGACAAACTGACATCTGATCCATTCTAACAGAGCCTCTATATAGAAGAGAAATGCATTTTCAGAAGGATTTTAATTTTACAATTAAAAATAATTTTAATCAATAACTACAATTTAAAATCACCTAATATAAAAAGAAAAAAATATTCTTCAAAACTATAAAAATATTTCCTTCAAAAACTGCTTTAGGCCACATAGCTCTGACTGCCACCCTCACAAGTAATCGATTCGTCCGTTTTCTTCTTTGAACCGGATGTTTATTTTTTCATAAGGCAAACATCTGGAGTAGAAAGGGTTCGGATAACACATGTCCTGAATTTACTGGACATATCTCATGGATGGGCACGATAATATGTAAACAATCTTCTTCAGACCGGACCGAGATAAATAAATAACCCCAGTTAAGATTGATCATTTTAAACTTTTGTGGCATAATGTGTATAGTATAGCATACTTAGATAACATTGAATCTGCTTTATCTTGGTCGAATATAATGCAAAAGGGGAAAGTTCCCGGCATTTGTAAACAACAACAGTCATTATAACAATATCAATATTAACGGTATTAATTGTCAACAGACAATTGAATTTAAAATTTATACAATTTAGTAGATATAAAGCTATTATCCCCAGATGAACAGCCTTGGACATTCCAAACTACCGTCGCATAATGTGTCTACAATGTAGCACGCTACGATAACATTGAATTTCTATCTCTTTGTCGATTTAAAAAGAAAATAGCCAAAGTCTCCCAGTATCGAAAACAACAACTCTCATTATAAGAATAGCATTAATAACGGTATCCACTGTCGACACACATTTGAATTTAAAATGTACAAAAATTGGAAATTTTGTACCAAGGTTAATTTAAACACTTTGTAACTTTCTTCTCATTTATTTTCCTATTCCTGAAAAACAAAGTTTCAAAAAAATGCTGCAACTGTTTCTAACATTCGAATTTGAGAGACCCAATCTTTCTTAAAACTGAAACGAAATGCGAGTAGAATAAATGGCGAGTGCTTCCAGGGCATTTATGTATCTAAACAAGAACGAATCAAGGGAAAATGGAAATCTTGCTCCTGTTTAGGATCGATGAGTTTAAGATATTTGATTCATTCCGTTCTCCATACAAAATGCACTTCGGAAACTTTACTGGGTCTCCTAAGGGGAAAAAATTAATTGGTTCGGTGCAGAAAATATCGCTCTCTCATGAATAGATTTCCAATAACTGAAATCCCGGCGTTCATTTTAAAAATGAACGAGGAAAATAGAATGAAACGCTTTTCTGAAATAATCTCGCGCCAAATAGAGGGAGATGTTTTTAGGTTTAATGCAAGATTTTGAATCCATATAGTTCAGACATTCTGCACTATAATGGATTAGATATCATTTATTAAAAGATGATATTTCTGGGTTGTGTCGGATTTAAAAATCGAAATTTATTAAACTTTTTATTTTGGGAAGAAGTATTAAAGTAGAGAAATTTATTTAAAAGATAAATTGTATTAGTAAAAGAATGGGTATAGAGTCTCCAAAATATTTCTGACTCCTGAATCGAATTTTTGACTCTTGACTTTGTCCCGAAATTTAAGTGTTATGATCTTTTCTAGAGTATTTAGAAGAATTTGTGAAATAAATTCAATGGCTCTTATTAAACTCATATTTATAAAAACCTTTTTTTTTTTTTTTTAGCAAACTTGCTCATCACGTTTTACCAGACACTTCAGGAGTCTCATCTATAAACAAGGGGCAGAAGATTTTCAGAACCCTCTGCGAATATAGCACTCCTCGAGCATTGCCTGCTCATATTTTAAACTGTCTTGATTTTTACATTGGACAAGGCGTTTAGCTGAACCTCTTCTATTCCTGGACTTTTTAGAAGTTTGTGGACTTATGGATTGTTCAAATAACTAGATAAAATCGGATATCAGACAGAACAACCTTCAGGATTGTGGGCGCTAGCTAAACATGAATCGAAATTCAAGTATATTTAATTTGAAGCCAACAATACTATCATTATGATTTTGTAACTGTCAGAAGATTTTGCGATCTTAAAAAAAAAAAAAAATCATAAAATTTTTCTCCTAATTGAAATAAAACAACCAATAAAAGATTGACTTTTTTTTTATTTTAAAAATGACTTTCACATGATGTTATAGTGTTTATATCGTAGTACAGTAACAGCTTGAAATTACATGGTATGGGAATCCAACGATAATCGTTTAAGTCGGGATAATGCATAATTAGAATCATGATTGATTTACAAAACCATTGCTTTAGAAGAATAATCGTTAATAAAACTGCGGATACTTATACAGCATAAAAGTTCTTCTTCTTCAGTGGCGTAACATCCCCGTGGTGGGCCAAGGCCGTTTGTCTACTGGCAGATTTCGAGATAGATGATATTTCTTCTTATGAGGTAGAATTGTCAGCCTTACGCCCAACAGTCAACAGTAGGTTCCGAAACCACTACAAACATCTATGGCACCCCGGGACTCGAGTCGGAAACCTGTGGCCCCAAGAACCACAGTGCTAGTCAATAGGTCCTCAGGCCTTAGCCTAAATGTTATTTTGTCTATAATTCTTCACTTTTAAAATTTCCAACCTCTAAAATATTCCACAATTGTTTTGAAATCAATGCCATTTTTCCACACAACGAAATTCTAAAAAGTTTCCACTTTTACCCACACGAAATAATTTACAATTGAGAAAAAGTACTCGACAATAAAGTAAAAAAATGTATATATTACATTGTACTTTTTCAGCAATCAAATGTAAAATATATGACATTTATAAACCAAATTTTAAAAAAAATACGTTGATAAAAAGAAGACAAAAAAAAATTAAGGGAGTAAGAATTTAAAAAAAGAAAAATATGAACACTAACTGTGAATTAAAATTTCATTTTAAATGATTCTATTTATAGTTTTTTAGAGGTTTAAAAAATATGTAACAAAACTATATATTTTCGACTATCGTGGAATTATAATCATGCATGCTCTTTCGTCCAAAATGGTGCCAAAGGAAAAATTAAGATCCACCTAACTCCGAGTTCGGGCTATTTATGTACTTAAAAAAACTGTAAGCCGAGTTATTATTATAGTATTTATTTTGTAATGAACAATACATTAGGTGCTCTTTAATTCAGAATTAGATAAATGGACATTTTCTATCATCAGATATCAATCGAGCTGTTCGCTTTCTGATTTTTTTTGGAATACAGCCGTTGATGACTTTGACCTCTAAGTGGCAACAGTTACTCTCGTCGCATTTTTTCACAGTGTTTTATCTTAACTATCAGTTTTCATTTTAGTACTGCTTTGTACTGATAAAAGTTTGTAGACTCCATAGCGATTGTTTGTATTAGAGATCCGAATCACTGAAAGCAATTCGAGATATTTTTGAAAACATCCTTTCAACGTAACGTTTAAACCGCAGTAACTCCCATGTGTTATTTTTTTTTCTTGCCATACCATATAATAACTTTCTTGTTTTAACTATCATCGTTGTATGTTGTAGGTTTTTTTTTTTTTGTTCTTTTTTTGCTGTAACTGTTCATAATCTGCCATTGGAAATAAAAAAAATGCTTTAACTATCATTGTAGTGCATTAATTTTTCTTTGCTTACCAGAATACTCAATTAAATTAATGCTCCGTTAAGGAATTTGGGTTTAGTATTTGTAAAAAAGGACAAAATAATTAGTCTTATATTTACGTGGACTGCGCAAGGTTCTACACAATGAGCGTTGACACATTAAATATATGTTTTAATCGTTCAAATTTTGTCGACAGTAATGTATCTTTGGAAACTCCGCTTTAATAGTAGTTCGCTTTGTAGTTAATAATTAATTTAAGCTACTTAGACAAATTGTATTTGTCACTTTTATACATCAGAACTTTTCAATCACGATAACAGTTATCACTGCGATATAAATTCACTCTATATATATAAATTCACTATTGACCACCTCTATCTGGTCAAATATTTTACTAAATGAAAGTTAAAATTTCCTCCACCAATTAAAGACACCGGAAACGAACCTTAATTATCATTCACTCTAAAATGGCTAATTATAACTCTCATAAGATATAAGAAGGGCGCATTGCCAGAAATAACACTAATTATTTAGTAGCAGTCTCTTTCACGTTTGGAAGCACAGTACACGTGCAGTTCAGTGATACTTATTACGAATAAAATACTTATAAAATACTTATTACGAATAAAATACTTATAAAATACTTTTTACGAATATAATACTTATAAAATACTTATTACGAATAAAATACTTATAAAATACTTTTACGAATAAAATACTTATAAAATACTTATTAAACGAGGTACTCGTTCGTCTTACATTGGATATTTTATTGAAATGTACTTTCGGCGAATATTTAGTTTCACAGAGACAAGGAATTCCCACGTTTAAGTTAAAAATTGTTAAAAATCCAGATTTTCTTATTAGATTACACCTCCATCTACCCTCCTCCTATGTGTAGTCTTTTTTCCCATGGGAAGAGTTGTGGCATTTCTGTTCCCATGAAAGAGGAGTGCATGTTCTTTGACAAGTACATAATAACAACCCATCACTCAAATTAGACAGCAGACAAGCATTATATTGCATGCAATTAGTGTTTTGTACTAATAAGAACAACCTGTCACACTCATAGCGGATATATGTAAAATGGGACTCATGAAATTAGCGCCGCAGACCATGTGTCGTACACGAGTGAACTGCAATTGTAAATCAAATTTAAGTCTTTAATATTCTCTTTTTTTTTGGGGGCGGGGGGAATAATTTTTGTATTAACTCAGAGTCTTTTATATATATACACACTGAAGTGACAAAAGTCATGGGATAGCAATATGCAAATTTTCAGATGGCAGTAGCATCGCGTAGAACAGGTATAAATGCGCAGTGCTTTCGCAGAGCTTTCATTCTGTTCAAGTTATTCATGTGAAGAGGTTTGACGTGATGATGACCGCACGACGGGAATTAACAGACTTTGAACGCGGAATGTTAGTTGGAGCTAGACGCATGGGGCATGCCATTTCGGAAATCGTTAGGGAATTCAACATTCCCAGATCCACTGTGTCAAGAGTGTGCCGAGAATATGAATTTCAGGCATAACATCCCACCATGGACAGCGCAGTGGTCGACCGCCTGCATTTAACGACCGAGACCGGCGACGTCTGCAAAGAGTCGTAAATTCTAACAGACAAGCAACACTGCGTCAAATAACCGCAGAAATCAATGTGGGACGTACAAGGGACTTGTCTGTTAGAACTGTGCGGAGAAATTTGGCTTTCTTGGGCTATTCCAGCAGAAGACCGACTCGAGTGCCTTTACTGACAGAGAACGACATCGCTTGCAGCGACTCGTGGGCACGTGGGCATATCGGTTGGTTCCTAGATGAATGGAAAACCGTGGCCTGGTCCGATGAGTCACGATTTCAGTTGGTAAGAGCTGATGGTAGGGTTCGAGTGTGGCGCAGACCCCACGAAGCCATGGACCCAAACTGTCAGCAAAGCACTGTTCAAGCTGGTGGTGGCTCCGTAATGGTGTGGGCTGTTTTTTTTATGGCATGGACTTGGCCCTGGACCGAACATTGACTGGAAATGCTTATGGTCAGCTACTTGGAGATCACTTGCAGCCATTCATGGACTTCATGTACCCAAACAACGATGGATTTTTATGGATGACAATGCGCCATGTCACCGGGCCACAACTGTTCGCGATTGGTTTGAAGAACATTCTGGACAATTCCAACGAATGATCTGGCCACCTACATCGCCCGACATGAATCCCATCGAGCATTTATGGGACGTCATCGAGAGGTCTGTTCGTGCCCAAAATCAATCCTGCACCATCAACGCTTTCACAATTATGGACGTCTATCGAGACAGCATGGCTCAATATTCCTGCAGAAGACTTCCAACGACTTGTTGAGTCCATGCCACGTCGAGTTGCTACACTTCGTCGGGCGAAAGGAGGGCCGACACGTTATTAAGAGGTATCCCATGACTTTTGTCACTTCTGTGTATATAATGCTTGTAAATGAAAATTAAAGCGTTCCCATGATCCTAAAAGTGGCTTTCATGAAGCCGTTATAGGTCTAGTACAGACCGAGAAAATGTGCCATGAAAGTGCAATTCTTAATCTTCCTGCTCATTGCTCATTTTACACTCAAAGTTTAATATCCCATAGTTTCCACGTTGTCCTTCTGCTGAATAATAGTTTATTTAGTATACAGGGTATTCTACTATGACCTTATATACTCTCCAGAAGGAAATTTCCCCCTGAAAGACTTAAAAGACAAGCCTCTTACCTTTTCTGAGCAGAAAGAAAACTAGTAAAAAAACTTTTCATACAAAGCGCCAGATAGACCGATAACAGAAAATATAATTTTGTTTAGTTAAAAAAAGAACTAATTAGAATATATTCCTAATTTTTAGCCGGGCACAAGAGAAAATAAAATTAGAGGGCTAAGTATTAGAGCTTTTAATTTACTTTGGAATATCATGCATACTGTACACATAGGAATATCATACATATAGGATGTTGTGTCTTATAGGTCACTGTCTCCACTGGCTAGTAATTTAAAAACAAATGGAGAAACTGGGTGTTCCTTTTCTAGCCATTTTTTAATTACACACTATTATTTGCAGCTATAGGGGCCTAATGCTTGAGTGGACTAGCTCTCTGGCCGTCAGTGCCACAGGTTTTGGGTTCGAGTTTCGGCGGATGGATGTTTGTAGTGGTTTGGAATCCTCTTTCAAACTTAGGACCCTGTCTAATATGACTGTAGAGCGTTGAGAGTAGAGCTAACAACCCACCCCGTAAAAAGACAGTGTCGCAGAGCCAAGTTAAACATCTACCTACGGGTGTACCATCACAACAAAGTTTCCCCTCCCCTTCCATGAGTCTTGAACTTGGTCTAAATATTGCTGTCTACCAAGTGGGATAAGAAACAGCATTTACAACTATATTTACAATAATTAATTATCCTAAATTATACAAACATTTGCCGCCATTTCATTCTCTTGCTGCATAAAACAACTATGCGCTCTCGTCCACCGCTAACTTTGCTCTCAATGGACCTTCTGGGGTTAACGCTCAGAGTTCATTAGTCCACACATGAGGAAAACGTTTCGTTGACACATACCCGTTCAGTAACGTCATTTTCTAATTGGATTAGCAAATAAAAACATCCACCCATCCGTCCGTCCGTCCATCCATCCAGACAGGCAGACTGAAGATGACAAGAAGAGGATGAAGACTGTTTGAGCAAAGGATCGTATCTACTGTCGACTCCATTGTCTTGGAGAATGTGTGGTCTCGCCATGGACCATCACACAGAAATGTTCGGAGGTAAGATTTTTTTGCTTGGTGTCATACATTTCTACTTCCAAATGTGGGAGTTCAGATTTGGTTCTTGACTCAATCAGTGGGGTGATTTTGAACTAGTTGAATATTGCAAAATCCTCTCTAAAAATAATTTTATTGGAGCCCTAGTGTTACTCGATCACGCACGCAACCAAACTCCCCAGTTACAGATACAACAACAATATTTGACTTAAAGTGTTCATGGAAACAACACCAGCATGAGCTACGAAATTTCTCAAAAAAATCGAAAAGTCACAAAAAAAGGGCTTTTTAGATAATTTCAAACAAGATAAAAATAACAAACAAAAACTATAGAGGGGCCTGATGGCCGAGTGGCTAGCGATCTGACGATCGATACCACAGGTTTCGAGTTCGAGTTCCGGCAGCCCCATGGATGTTTGTAATGGTTCGGAATCCACTTCAAACTGTAGTTCTCGGTCTAACAGGATCGTAGAGCGTTGAGGGTAGTGTTACTCCGCGTCCGCAGCTTATCTTCCAGCTACACGCACCTCCTGGGTAGTGCTAAGTGAGTAACGTCGGTGCAGCGCTTGCCTTAAGGCATCAAAGACAACAATCTAAGTGTTTGCCAGCTGCATTAGAACAAAAAATATTTGACGATAACAATTGTACGCTCAATATTAACTATTATGGGCAGGACAAGTACTCTTTTGTATTAATTTTCTACATTCATCATCATCAATAGCATGACAGCCCAAGGTGGGCCAAGGCTTTGTGCTTTGAAGAGATTTCCATGCATTCCTCTGAGTGACAATGGTCCTCCAATTCTCAGTACAACAAATCTTTTTCAACTGCGTCTATCCACTTGGGTCGTCCTCTTCCTCTTTCTCCCTGCGATTTTGCCAAAACGAGCCTTTTTACGGGCCTTAAATTAATCATTTCAAATACATGAGCTGCCCAGTTTAATCTATCGATCGTAATAAATTTTAATATCTGGGTCTTTCTGGCATTTATAAATTTCTGCTTTGTAATGTAGAAAATTTTTGGAGTTGTTAGGGAAAGTGATTGTTGGAGAAGACGGTACCATTCCTTATTTCTGGAAAAATATTCTTGAATAACTTCTTGAAAGTTGATAATTCTGGAACAAATAAACACCATAAATCTAACCATCATCTAAATCAAAGTTTAGAAATTTTATGAGTATTTTAACGTCTGATAACTATTACACTGCAAAAGTTTGTTGATTAGAGCGTCTTTTTTAATCTTCACATTTTACTTTCAGCAGAGAGCCACAACTTCTTTCTGGCTTTGTAGCTCTTCAGACAGGCTTTTGTAAATCTCCCCAATTACTGCTCACGGACTGACTAGACGCCCATTTACGTCAGAAATATTTAAGCTGCGTACTTAGCTAATTTTTCTTTGGCAAATCATTGAAAGTAGTTATTTGATTCAAAAATCCCACTCTGAATATACTTCACTTATTTTTTATTAATAAATGAATTTGTCTTTTAGCAATGCAAGATAAATTAAAAAACTCCTCGTGCACATTTTGACTTGTACAATCGTTAAGAATTAGGGCCTGAATGGCTGAGTGGCTAGCGTTCTGGCGCTCGGTACCACAGGTTTCGGGTTCGAGTCCCGGCGGTGCCGTGGATGTTTGTAATAGTTCGAATCCACTTCAAATCGTAGTTCCCGGTCCTAATAGGATCGTAGAGCGTTACGGGGGCATTGTTACTCCGCGTCCGTGGCTTATCTTCAAGTTACATGCGCCCCTGGGTAATGCAAAGTGAGTACGTTTGTGCAGCGCTTGCCTTAAGGCATCCAAGCTGTCTAAGTGTTTGCCAGCTGCATTAGAACAAAAAAATCTTTAAGAATTAGCCATCCTTAGGGTAATATCAAATTTTGATAAAAAAATAATTTTTCCAATTTTTACACGTGCAGTACAAAATTTAACCAAGACAATACAAAAACTAAACCCAGCCCATTGTAAATAAAACTAAGTTGTTTTGCTATTTTAGAGAAAGTTCGTTCTGTAAAACATATTAGAAAAACTTTAACATTAAATTTAATTTTCAAATCGTAAAAATATCAAAAGTATATGGGTTTATTTTTTTTTTTTCCCACAGACGAATTTAAATTTTTATTTTTAGATAAAACTGATTTTTTTAAGGATGTCTCCTATTTTATGTAAAGTTTGTATTGTCAATACGGACGTACTACAAAAATTGCTTTATTTGATCCTTCGAGTAATTTGTAACAAAAAAAAAAAAAGTTCAAAAATGTTCAGCAAAAATAATTTTAATTAAAAGAAATTAAACAATTATTAGTCAGGTTTTTTAAAGAAGTTTATACAAAAATATACCCCGTAAGCGTGCTTCTTCCTACGCACTGCAAGAGTGCCCGTTGTGGTGTTTAGAAGAAATGGTCATTCGGCCTCGAGACTCTCATCCATAGAGGAAGTATATTTCGCCCACCCCCTGCCCGTAACCAGTTTTCTACCTAGAACTGGGATCCTTCCACAAATCTATAATTATTTGTTTTTAAATATATTAAATAGCGTATGTCTGTAATTGTATGTGAGTGTGTACGTACAGTGCAATCACGAGCTTCTGTTGAGAAACGTTTAGTTCGTAATCTCTCATACCGGGAGGAAATATATTTGACGATGCTTATTTGTTGGCCTACAGACTCTCACCCAGAGAGGAAGTCCATTTCACGCATCCAATGCGTACCTGAATATCGGATTTTTGGCTTAGAAGTGGAGTATATAATATATAATTAATTGTCTTTAAATGTGTTAAATAGTGTCTGTCTCTAATTGCATGTGTGTGGTGTTTGTGGCTAGTGTCAATAACACTGTGAATTCTCCAACTTGTCCTCAAGTATCTCGATATAACCACACCCAGTTACAATCCAGCTACACAGTAAACTACACAAATGTAAAATAGAGAAATGATCAGCATTATATCTACTTCAATTAACATTGTTTAATTTTTATATGCTTATTTTTATATTATTTAAATAAATAATATCGTGTATGTAGTGTTTGTGCGTGTATCAATAAAGCTGTGTGTTCTCAAAACCTGTGTCTCAAATCTCAACCCAGCCACAACCTTTTACAATCCAGCTGCACAAACAACAACAAAAAGCTAACACTAAAAAGCTCGAAAATTTTAAAACACATATAAAATATCATTAAAAGTTATTAAAACTATATCGAATCTCAATATTTGAGAGATAAAAATGTTTATGAAAGAGAATTTTAAAAAGTTCTTTGATATTTCTAAGCAAATTAAAATCATAGCATTGATAAAAATGTTCTGATTTAAATAGTAAAATTACATTTCATAAATGAATTGTAAATTTAGTTTATCAGCAATTTAATCTATTAAAATTTTTATTTATATTATAATTAAAATAATATAGTCATATGGCAAAAAGAATAAAAAAGATCTTTATATTCTTGTTTTAATCTTTTAAAATATTTTATCTTTAGAAGACTTTTTATTGAAATAATTATTTCGGTGTGTTATTTTTTTAGTCAGTATTAATAGTTTAATCAGTAAATTTAATATTTTTAATGCGATTTAATTTATGAGAACTTTATTTTGAAAAAGTAATATTCAAAACCAAAAACCATTTAAAAATAAAAAAATTACATTACTATCAATTTTACCAAAAATTATCGATTATCAAAAATGGATTAATAATAAATAAAATAAAAAAATATCCCATTTCAATTTTTATTCATAAAAATAATTAAATTTAAGATTCATTTCAATTAAGTTATTATGTAAAACAAAATGTCATTAATTAATGCATTAAAAACTGTTTTTTAAAATTAAAAATTTGTTTTAATAAGCTGTAGTACTTAACAAAATGAGGTAAGCATAGTTTTAAAGATACTCGCTTTCAAAAATGTTGTAAACTTATTGAAAATATATTTGCGTTACTGTAATATTTAATAATTTAAAACAGAAAAAAATAAATAATTTATTTATAATACAATCTGTAAATTATTTCAATGTTCTGATTAATTTTAAAGTAATATGCCGTTAGTTAAACTAAGCAGTGCACAATCGAGATACAACTTAATAAAGAACAATTTAATTTTTAAAATTTTTTTTGTTGATTATTCATTTCTAAATTTCATTTGCTATAAAATTGTTCTAGAATTAGCTAAAAGTAATAAACCTTTTTTTTTTTATTACCGTATAAGTCATAAGTAATTAAAAATAAAAAAATTCCTTTAATACAAAATATTTATTCACAAAAAACATTTATTTTATCAGTTTTATTTTTAATTACTCACCTTTAGGTCGGAAAGTTTAAAATACAGGGTGATAAGTCCGACTTTCAAAATGCTCGTTAAAAAAAAAAAAAAAAAAAAAAAAAACCTTCACAATGAATTCAAATTCGAACTGAAGATACTTGAAGAAGTGTGAAACGGCATGGCATCTAAAAAAAAGTTCCACTGATTTTTCCCATCCAATTTCGTATGACATTGCGGTGGTGAATGGGCTTTCCACTAACAGTGTCACAACTGTTGAATGACTTGGAAGTCAATTTTTCAGTCAAAAACTGAAATAATCAAGCCCATTGAACACAACAGTTGGTTTAATGTGCAACTCCTGCCAAATACGTTGTCATTTCAATTCAAAATATCACTGGCTGCCGAATTCACTTTCTTTATGCCGCTTACAGCGCCATCTACTAATGTACCTTGGGACTTTTTTTGATGCCATACCGTTTCCTCTTTTCTTCAAGTATCTTCAGTTCAAATTAGAACTCATTGTGACGAGTGGCTCTCTTTTTTTACAGCATTTTGAAACCGGCACTTAAATTATAATCGCCCTGTACTTTTGACAAAAAGAAAACTAAATAAGAACAAAAAAATGCTTATCGAACAATTGCCACTCAAAAGTTATTCGCTGAAAATATGAACAAAAGCATCAAATAATTTTTAGTCAAAATATTTCCTCTTTACAATTTTTTTTTTTTGACTTTGCGGAAAATTTTAATAAAAAGAGAATTTGTTTAAATCTTCAAAATCCCTATTTTTTTAAAAATAAATTTTGAGAATTCAAGTATGGCAATGGTATTAAAGGTATCGTTTGCAGGGCTAAGTAAATAAAAAAATTAAAATGAAAGATAAAAATTACATTGATAACAATCTTATGTTCTTTTAAAGTGAAAGAAGCTAAAAATTTCACGCAGAAATTTTTTAAACAATCATAGAATTTAAAAAATGAGAATAGAAATTATATCAAAATAAAAATAAATTAAAAAATACATTGGTATGATATTATATTTAAAGAATTCTTTTATAAAATTTCTTTTATCTCAATAAAGTATATTTTAAAAATTTTAAAACATTTTTTTTTCTTTTGTGAAAAATCGAGATTTTAATTTAAAAATTTCTTTTTTTTTTGTTGTTCTTTTGTTTTTATATATAATTTCAATATGTATCAATTGAATTATATCATATAAAAAATGAATTTTCAAGAAAAAAAATATTATTTCAATATCTAAAATGCAACAAAATTGCTTTTGAACTAAAATAATTTATAAAATTATTTTTCTCTGTATAAAATCTGCTCTTTTTGTTTCAAGAGTAAAATGTTTTTCAATATTTTTTTTAACTATATTTATGGTGCAATGTTATTAAATTGTTAAAATTATATGTTTAAATATAATTTACTTAAAGCCATGTAACATTAAACTGAATATTTAATAATTACACTTGTTTGCTCATAAAATAACTATAACTTGATGAGTTTTAAAAATTATGTCATTAAACTAACATCAAATACATTATAAATAAAATGCATCAATGTATTTTTAACAGATATTATACATTTTAGAATGTAGAAAGAGTATTTTTTAATTTTTCCTTTTTCAGTACAGGACAAAAATAGTAAAAGGATATTTTAAAAGGATTCCTCTTTTGTCAAGCCGAAAATCCATGGAAACTCAGCTACGCGCAAGGTGCACGAAATATATTTCCTCTGTATGCTGGTGAGAGTCTTCCTTCTGGTGTGGTGAGAGGTGAGAGTCTGTATGCCAATAAATACGCAGGGTTAAGTTAAAATATATTTCCTCTCCGGATGAGAGTCTGACCATTTCTCCTGAATGCCGTAGAGGGCGCTCTAACTGGTGTGTAGGTGGAAGCATGGATACATGTCTTAATTACTAATATATTATTGAAACCACCGCCGAGTTAATTTAAATTACCATTTTGCAATTATATTAGTAATAAACTTATATATTAATGATGAAATTCAAACTATAGAATTTTTTATTAATTATATAATATATATATATATATTTATACCTTATATTTGTTCTTGTGAAAATTTAAGTTTAACGTTTTAGAATTAAAGAGCTTAACATGTAAAGGCCATTTTACGGTACTCGTATAAAAATATAGCGGCTAGCATTCTTACAAAAGAGCAATTCGATTTGTCACAGGCATGTGACACCAACTTGTGCGCCTTTCATATGAGATAAGAAAGCCTGCTATTTAGAGGTAAAAAATATATCATGTTAGTTCCGAATAGAGCTCCTCGTGTTTTCGCCTCTGAATAGCGTGGATAGATTTTATTCGCAATCCTATTGATTTATTATTAGCACATCTGTCGTGTTAAAAACCCAGAAAAATAATGGATTTAAGGCGTGTATTAATGTATTTTTAGATGGATAAAGGTATCCTTGAATAATTGTAGTGAAGAAAGCTCCTTTAAATAGTTTTTGTGTAAATATTACTTAATATTAATTATTATTATTAATATCAATATTAATTATAATTATAGTAATATATATTAATTATATAATTAATTATTAATTATAGTAATAATATATTAATTACTATAATTAATAATATTGATATATTAGTTATAATTACAATAATTATTTTTATTAATATCATGAATGGTGCACCAGCCCCATAGGCCCAGGCCGTCTTCCTACTGGCAGATTTCGAAACATGCATTTTTTACGGGTAGGGTTGTCAGCCCTACGCCCAAAACTCTACAGTTATGTTAGACTGGGACCTACAGTTTTTAAAGTGGATTCCGAACGACTACAAACATCCATAGGATCGCCGGAGTCGAACCGAAAACTGTGATACCGAGAGCCGGTAGAGCGCTAGCCACTCGGCCATTCAGGCCCAATACATTAAATATAATTATTAAACATAATAATGAAGTCAAAGTTATAATTTCTGTAATAAAAAATATAAACACTAGAAAAGGTACAAAAACTCCTTTTTAAAAAAATGTAATAAAGTTCGAAAAAATTTTTCTGAAAAACAACTAATAAAAGTAACAAAACTAAGACATTAGATGTTTTATTTGAATACATAATATCCCATCTTAATTTGTAAAAATGAGAATTTATTTAATTTCTGATTTTATAAATGACAGCAATAATCTAGATATACATTTAAAAAAAATTCTTTTAAAATTTTAAAAGCAACTTTGTTATTTTAGCAAAAATTACTATATTAAATACGTCCTCAAATATGCATTTAAACTATAAGATTTCTACATTTAATATTAATTAACACGTTTAGGATTAAAAGGGTTTAATGTAGTAAAAATTCCCAAGTATTAAAAATACAACAAACGCAAGTTATTTATAGGTATTAAAATAATTTTATTAGGTATCTATTTATAATCCATAGTCCTTATTAAAAAAACATAGATATTACTGAATTTCATAAAAACAAGTGTTTCATTTTGTTTTACTTTTTTTTCACGAAATATTACATCAAATTTTTTGTAAAAATTTAGAATTATATACTAATTACTTGCTATTAAGTGTAGTAATATCATAATATATATAATAAATGTATAATAACGGTTGTTATATAAGTAATTAGTTAAGTTATATCATCATAAATATGTAACAAAAAAATATAATGCAGAAATTATTGTATAATATTGCTAAAGTCATGTAATAAAAACAGATCAAGTAAAATAATAATATTAAAATTTGAATAACATTGGTGCGAATGATATATAATATTTATGGCACTATTTAGACGTTTTTAGCAATTAAAAATAAAACTTATAAAACAGCAGTTTCAGAAATGTTTTTACCATAAGACCATAATAATTTTTAGTAAAGTTATTATTTTATATGGCTTCAATATCATTGATATGAAATTTAATGAAAAAAATATTAAAACTGCAAAACACTTTTTTTTTTTAATATACTCTTTCTCCATCTGCAGTGAAAGAACGTCTTATGTATCTCGAACAATCTTTAATAAGTATTCTTATCTTGTTTATTTCAAACTATTGTTTATACATTTTCTTGTAGAAACTTCATTATTTAAAAGGGAAAAAAATGGTTTTATCAAACAACGAATCTTTTTTATTTCAGCAAACTCGTTTCAAATTTAGATTTAAAATTACTTACAGCTCAAAGAATGTTAACAAAAAAAGATATTTTGCTCTGATAAATTTAGTGTTTAGTAATTCTTTAATTTCTCAAAACATGAAAAAATTTGTCTCATTAATTTGCATATCTAGATATGTTACAAATAAATTATTTAGACTGTGTAATGCATTATTTAAGATAAGAATTTCATTTTTTTAAAGTGTAAATATATTTAGTAGAGTTTACATTAAAAGAAACTAGCAGTTTATTTAATTGAATAATAAAGAGTACATGAATTTTATGTTTAAAATACATGACTTTTGTAAAGAATTGTATAATTAACGAAAGCAAACTGATAAAAATAAAATTAATTTTGCATGAAAATGATTAAAAATGAATAATTTATAAGGTGTTATATAAATTCTGTAAAAAGACATGAATAAATCGATCGAATAATAATGAATAAATTGATCGAATAATAATGAAAAAATTGATCGAATAATAATGAATAAATTGATCGAATAATAATGAATAAATTAACTGAATAATAATGAATAAATTGACAGAATAATAATGAATAAATTGATCGAATAATAATAAACAAATTGACAGAATGATAGTGAATAAATCGATCGAATAATAAAGAATAAATTGACAGAATAATAATGAATAAATTGATCGAATAATAATGAATAAATTGACAGAATAATAATGAATAAATTGACGGAATAGTAATGAATAAATTGACAGAATAATAATGAATAAATTGTCAGAATAATAATGAATAAATTGATCGAATAATAATAAATAAATTGACCGAATAATAATGAATAAATTGACAGAATGATAGTGAATAAATCGATCGAATAATAATGAATAAATTGACAGAATAATAATGAATAAATTGACGGAATAATAATGAATAAATTGACGGAATAATAATGAATAAATTGACAGAATAATAGTGAATAAATCGATCGAGTAATAAATAAATTGATCGAATAATAAAAAATAAATTGATCGAATAATAATAAATTGATTGAATAATACTGAATAAATTGATTGAATAATAATGAATAAATTGATCGAATAATGAATAAATTGATTGAATAATGAATAAATTGATTGAATAATAATAAATAAATTGATTGAATAATAATAAATAAATTGATTAAATAATAATAAATAAATTGATTAAATAATAATAAATAAATTGATTAAATAATAATGAATAGAGAGATCGAATAATAATGAATAAATTGATAGAATAATAATGAATAAATTGATATAATAATAATGAATAAATTGATGGAATAAAAGAAATAAATTGATCGAATAATAATGAATAAATTGATGGAATAAAGAAATAAATTGAGCGAATAATAATGAATAAATTGATCGAATAATAATGAATAAATTGATTAAAATAATAACGAATAAAGTTATAGAATAATAATGAATAAATTGATAGAATAATAGTGAATAAATTAATCGAATTATAATGAATAAATTTATAGAATACTAATGAATATATTGATCGAATTTTTATGAATAAATTGATCGAATAATATTGAATAAATTCATCGAATAATAATGAATAAATGGATATAATAATGAAAAAATTCATCGAATAATAATGAATAAATTAGTAATTAAAAAAATATGAATTACAATTCGATGTTCCAAATGCATTTAATCGTACAAATTCTCGAATCTCTTTTCTTTCAGAACAAAAGAACAAATAGAACTCGGGAAAACATTCGTTTGAGCTTCTAATCAAAAGCAAACGATATTTTTTTAACGAATTGTTTTCCTTCTTGAAGTTCTGCGGTTACAGTCTCGACTGACGATATTGATCGAATTTTCAGCTTTTGCGTTTTCGTTCCGAGTGAGTGGCTACACAATTAATCATGTTCGCAAAAAGTAAATTAAGAATTCACATCAAAAAATGGAAATGATTTCGTGTCAAAAGATGAAAAGAACTCTGTTGGAAATTACATATCTTATAATAAAAGCAAGCAAACGAAATACGAGTTTGATAAGAAGAAAGAAAAGAAAATTGACCAAGAAATGTAAAAGATGTTTAAAAATTATGCCTAGTTTGTTTCTAATTATGCCTTTAATGGACTTCCATACGTGTAAAAATTGCATTTGTTTATTCTTTTCAGAGTTTGAAATTTATTGATAAAATAATATTTTTAAAAATACATATGTGAGGATCGAGTAGACTATGGAATTTTTGAATAAATTCTACTTTTAATTTAACATTAAATTCATTAGTTGTTCTATAGTTATTTTATTTCTTGCCTAACAAATATTTACATTATAAGAGAAAATTAAAGTTTCTTTTCCTTTTCTTTCTGAATTGTAGTCTAGATAGTGTATGTAATCCAGAAATATAGTACATAGTTATAAATTCAAAGTTAGGAAGAATGATGTGCAAGAAATTATTTTCTGTAATTAGGTTAATTTTCTACTGTTATTATAACAATTGTTCTTGAGGATATTGAAATAATAATTTTCTAATATTGGAATGGACTCTCAAAAAATAAATTTTTATATATAATTTTAGTTTTGAGAAATAAATTAAACTGCAATTAGTGCAATAAATTGTTGCTATAATTATAAATTAAATAGATCAATCATGTGTTTAATTATTTCTGCAAAGGACTAGATAGCACAAATATTATTAAATTAAAGCAATATATAAATATTGAAAAATAAAAAGGATCTAAAAAATAGAAGTTATTGTAGTGGATTCAGGGAGTAATTATTGTTTTTAAAAAAGTATTATAGTACTAAAATTATTGATTTCACTATTTGAGTTTTTTTTTTTTTTTTGTTCCAAAAAATCGTTTAATGGCCTACAATATTTCATTTAAAATTATTATCTATATTTATATATTTTAATACATTATTTATATTTATTTATATTTTAGTAATTCAATGTTTAATTGGTGTTTTTAAAGTATAATAGTGCTAAAAACTTATTGATTTTCACTATTTTAGTATAAAAATAAACCATTTGTACCTGCAATATTTCATATAAATTTAATATTTATTTATTATTTATATTTATATATTTTAATATATTATATTTAAATATTTATTATATTATATTATTATTATTTATATTTATATTTATTTATTTATTATTTCATTTTTTTATTTTTTAAAATTTCAGACGTTGAACTGCTTTTAAATTATTTCTTTTTTTTTTAAAAAAGCTAATATTTAAAAATAGAACTAATAGAACTATTTATTAAATAATACACATGCGGATAACTGTTTATTTTATAGTAATTAATTTAATTATTAGTCTGCTACCAACTATTTCGAAACATTTTTATCTGTAAAAAGATTTCATAAAAAATTTGTAAAATAAATAAGTAATCACTGTCGATAATTAATAATAATATTTAAAACTTTCGTCACACACTCACATTTTTGCTCATGTTAAAGTCTACATCATTTGATTCGCAGGGCCCATTATCGAGTATTTTTACTACAGAAGGAGATGTATACTGGCTGTTTCGATGAGACTGATTTCAGAAACATCTTTGTCTTCTGATGTTGATTCTAGATTCCCAGGGAAAGTGATTTTGTTTCATCACGTGAAATGTCCTTTGAGGTCGTCAAAGATCCATTAAGCTCAATATGGAGCATTGAGCTTGAGGACACTTTGAGGCCAGCAAAATGCTGTAAGACCTAGTTCTCAAGTTTCTGCATGCTCTACTTACAGAGAAAGCTTTGGAAAGCTTTTGAAGCAAAATATGCTTTATTTCCATTTGCCAAGATATCTTTCAGTATTTTGCAACTTAGAAAAAGTCCCATAAACATTAATTTTTATTTGTGGAGGAATCGGCTGCATTTTTGTATTTAATATGTTATGTAAAAACAATTTAAATTATTATTTTTTTTCGTTTACAAAAATTTACGTGAAATTATTTCTGTAGATTTTTATTAGATTTTATTGTGATTTAATATTAATGTAGTAGATTCTATTGTAGATTAAATAAAATCTACAATAGAATTTACTGATAAATCATCTACAACTAATGTAGTAGATTCTATTTTAAAGTAGTAGATTCTATTGTAGATTTTATTGTAGGTTTAATTTTTAATGTAACCGATTTTATTGTAGATTTAATTTTAATGTGATTTTATTGTATAGATTTTATTGCGATTTAATTTTTAATGTAGTCAGGATTTTATTGTAGATTTAATGTTAATGTAGTAGATATTATTATAGATTTAATTTTAATGCAGTAGTTTATTGTAGATTTAATTTTAGTGCAGTAGATTTTATTGTAAATTTAATTTTAATGCAATAGATTTTATTGTAAATTTAATTTTAATGCAACAGATTTTATTGTATGATTTAATTTTTAATGTAGTAGATTATTGCAGATTTAATTTTAATGTAGTAGATCTATTGTAGATTTAATTTTAATGTAGTAGATTTTATTATTGTAGATTGCGTTAATTTTTATTTAATATTTTTTTTTTTTTTTTTTTGAAAATTGATGAATTAAAATAAAAAAAGATTTAAAACATTTTATATTTTTGCCTATGACGAGGTGTATGCAAAAGTAGGAAATTTAAAAAAAAAAAAAATTTTTACCTGCATACAAATATTTTGAATTATAGCAAAATTATTTAATACAGAATTCTAAATTCAATAAAATATTTTGATTTTTTTCCTACTTTTAGGGGGGATTAATAAAAAAATAAACATATGTTTTTCTGCGTAATTTTTTACCTCCCATCAAGAAAATACTTTTCAAATTAAAGCTAAGAAACATCAACAATTTTACTTTGATGACTTTAAATAAGATCAAAAAATTTCAATAGAACCAATAAAAAAAAAGAAAAAGTTCCGATAGAACCAATGAAAGTTGCAGAAAAGAAATACTTCATGGAAGCATTTTAGTAAAGACCTCAAAAGAAAAAAACCCAATTTCTCGACTTTTGTTCCTTTTACAAATTCCCCTAACTAAACTTTTGAAGAATCAGTCTGTATCTCATTCAATTTTCAAAGAAAATTTTATTTTCGTCATATCAGCGTAAAATAATACTCTAATATATTATTCGTATAATATATGAATTAGTTTTCTTAATTATTTATTGATAAAATGATTTTAAATTTAGTTTATATTAGCAGATTATTTGTATAGCTTCAATAAATTTTATAATTTACCTGTAGTATTATTTTTAAAAAAATTAATTTTTACAAAATTATTGAATTTTGCAACAATTAAAGTATACAAAAAAAAGTCAATCTGAAATTTCATAATATATAAATAAAATCAATAAGAGATATTAAATAAAGAAATACATTATATACAAATATATAAAAATCAAATTGATCAAAGCACTTCACAAAGATAAAAGTAAGAAATTTTAAAATTTCGATGAAAATTTGAATGAGAACTATGATGTTACTTCTAGTTTTGCAATAAATATAATTTTTTATATAAAATTAAAATTAATTAGATTTACATGATATTTTTTTGGTTTATACATTTTGTTTTGTAAATATAATAAATTCAACGAAAAAAAAAAGATTTATCATTGTCATTTTTTCTGAATGTTATGGAAATATTAACAAAACAAACAATTTTAATAATTCATAAATGCAATTTTTAAAAAAAAAAAAAAAAAAAAAGAATATTTTTATCCGATTAAAAAGTAACAATTAAGATTAAACAATTTTTTAAACGAATCGAAAACAAAAGATTTTTTTCTTTTTGCATCAGAACGAAAATACAGATTTAATGAGAAAAGAATTGAATGTATAACAGTTGTGAAATTGCAGCATATTCAGAACATCTTTATTAGACACTGCAATATATAAATATTATCATCAAATCTTGGACTTTATGTTGATTCATTCAATTTAGGTGCAAATTAGAATTAAATGTCTTAATGAATATTTTGGCCAAATGGTAAAATAGGGGTCTTTGGGCCTTTTTAGCACCAACTGAGTGTAAAATCGCCAAATGACGTTTCCGCCAAAAAAGGCAGCTTTATGTATTGTTTACAATTCTCTTCATCATTTACAGTTACACCGTTACTTGGCAGACTTTGAAAAAAGAATTTTTGATGCCAAATCCCAACAGCTCCTATATTCTGCGATTTTACAAATATTTTCTTAGTTTTATATATCTTTTGAGACAAAGCTATATAAATATTTATTGAAAACGATTATAAGTACACAATATATTTTAATACATGCGAATAATACCTATCATAAATTTTATTTTTCAATCGCATTATATCATGTAACAAAGTTGGCTCATTTAAATATACATAATCAATGTTCAGATTTATACAATAATTTACATAAAAATAAAAGATCTATTGTTAACTGTTGCATATATGTTTAATTTTAGTTAAATATCATATTGTTTACTATGAATGGCTTTTAATGAAATAGATAGCTATAAACGTAATTTTCGTTTTCTAGCAAATACGAATTTATAATAATGAAATAATTATAAATTCGAAGTTAATAGGAAATAGCAAATGTTTATAGTGCAACTATTATTTAAATATTATACGAAACTTTATCTTATGTTCCCATATGTGATTTGAAGATTAAGTTTATTTAAATATGAAGTAAGTTAATCAATAAATTATGAACTGAATTTTCCGAGTTGTTGAATCTCGGAGGTTTCGTGTTGAATTTCCACTAGATTAATTTTATATTTAGATAGCGGTATTTAAATATTCAGATGTTTCCTACTTAATTTACATTTTTATTCTGCGCTTTTTTTTTTTTGTTTTTCCTAGATGAATTTTAAACTAGAATGATACTAGATGAACTAGATATTTTTAATTCATCATGATTTTGCTATCCATATTTTTAGAATACGAAATAATGGAATGTCTTGAAATATATTTCTGGTAAGATTTAATGGAATGTCTTGAAATATATTTCTTGAGTAAGATTTAATGGAATGTCTAGAAATATATTTCTAGAGTAAGATTTAATGGAATGAATGTCTTGAAATATATTTCTAGAGTAAGATTTAATGGAATGTCTTGAAATATATTTCTAGAGTAAGATTTAATAGAATGTCTTGAAATATATATTTGAATATGTGATAATGGAATGTCTTGAAATACATTTCAAAAGAATACGAGGGAATGGAATGTCTTGAAATATATTTCAAGAATACAAAGAAAGAATATCTTGAAATATATTTCAAAGAATACAAGGTAAAAGAATATCTTGAAATATATTTCAAAGAATACAAGGTAATGGAATGCTGTAAAATACTATATATTTCAAGAAATAGAGGTAATGGAATGTTTTGAAATATATTTCAAGAATACGAGGTAAACGGAATCTTTGAAATATAACTGAATGGACGATGCTAATGGGTTACACATATTTCCTCTCAACACTTGCACTTTATTTAAGGTCATTAATTTATTATTGTTGATTTATCACTCTATCAAAGTGATTCCCTAAGATGGGGGGGGATTATACTTTCAAAAAAGACATTCAGAGATAACTTGCCCTACATTTGCGTGTAACAATGTTAAAAAACCTGGGTAAATTAGCCAAGCAGTTCAACTTTTAAATACAGATTATTCAATGAAGTCGAATCTTCTTGATAGAATACGACACGTTGCAGGATATACGTTGATCACGATTGACACATAGCACTCAATATTGTATAAGTATAGTTTAATAAATAAATATGATTAGTTTTATATAATTTATCGACAATACATTTTCTTTGTACTGTATGCATTTATTTTGTTCATGAACAGCAAGCATTGCATAAAATTTCTTTTAATTTAAATTACATTAAGAAAGAAAATTATAATTATAAAGCATATAACGAACTTTCTGTGTAAAAATAAAAGATTATTTCTTAGTTTACGGTAGAAATAAATTTAAGTATATATAAGAAGTCATTATTTTATAACGCAGCATTTCTAGCAAAATTTGAAATTTGTGCATCATAGAATTTAATAAAATGTGTAGAAAATTCATGATTTCTTAAAATCAAAGACGAAATAAGAGCACTGCAAATTTATAAAGAAATGTCGAATAATAATTTCTTATATAAATTTCTCCAAAAATGACAATAACAAATAATTGATATTACATCTAATATTACTTACCTAATACAATATTTTTTTTTAATATTATTGTTTTGTAAATGCTATAAAATTAAAATGTAATTCTAATTTTATGGCATTAGAAGAAATTATAATTATTAATAAAAATATTATCGAATTATTAATAATTGAAATTATAATTATAATTATTAGAATACTGTGTATTATATTATGAAGAGAAAAATGAAAAAGAAAAACATAAAAAAGAAAAAAATTAGAAAACAAGGGAAAAAAAAAGAGAAAGAAAAACGTAAGAACTTTTAAAGTATTCAAAGACATTGAATATTTAACAAAAGAAATTAAATGTTCTAAGTGAAAAAAAAAAGATTAAAATTTGTTATTAAATTTAATAAATAATTAAATTAATTTGTTAAAATTTGTTGTCTTTACAAAATGTCTGAATAAAAAATTAATGGATAATTAATGAAATAAAAATAATTAATTACTTTTTTTCACTTTAAAAAATTTGTCAATATAGAGGGTAAGATATTTTAACAAAATTTACATAAGAACTAAGATAAATTTTTTGCTATCATGTATGTATATTACTTTGATATTTTTTTTTCTTTCAGCGGTTAATTCATGTTATTTTAAATTAAAAACCTATAAGTCTCACATTAAATATATTTTATATATTAAGCATAGAGAATTTATAATAATTATATTAAAAGCTTAGAAAGATTTTAAAAAAGCATCAGAAAATATTAGGGTTGTTTATAATGTTATCGAACGTTTAATGAGAGACTTCAAAAAGGAAAACAATCATTAATTGTTCCACGTGATCTCGCTTTCTGCCAAATGATAAATGTCATAATGGGACAATCAAACAAATATTGACCTTGAAGTATTTGTTGTTGACCTTGAACATTTGACTGTGTGCTTGTTACTCAAACGATTTCTCCTTAGTCATGTGGTAATTAGTGATTCGTATTGGAATGATCTAATATTTTTAAAAATATTACATCTTTTTACATGTAGCTAATCTATTTATAATTCAATGTAAAAAAACAATAATGAAATAAAATGAATTAAAAATGATTCTATTTAGCCTTCAATATTATATTATTCGGAAGAAAATATCAAAGATGATGTATTATTCTCACCGGTACACGTCAGAATAAAACGTTTGGTAATTGTTAAATTGAATTTTTTGTTCAATAAAAAAAATGAATAGTTTAAAAAACTAAAAAACACTCTTTTAGAGTTAATCAAACTAAAAAGTAAAAATAAAATTAACATAAGAATAAAATGACTGACGAGAAAAGGAATGTCACTGTTCTAAAAGCGTGGGGTGCTCGATATCAATCGTTATAAATTTCCAATTTAACATCATTAAAATGACTGAGTTAGTTTAAAAATGTCATACAAAGCACCCCACGTTCTAAAACAGTGACCTTCATTTCTCGTCAGTCATTTTATTCTTATTTTAAATTATTTTTTTTTACTTTTAAGTTTGATTAACTCTAAAAGCGTGTTTTTTAGTTTTTTTAAACTATTCATTTTTTTTTTTTTTTTAATTTGATTAACTGTAAAAGCGTGTTTTTTAGTTTTTTAAACTATTCATTTATTTTTTATTTTTTAGTTTGATTAACTCTAAAAGCGTGTTTTTTAGTTTTTAAATTATTCATTTATTTTTACTTTTTAATTTGATTAACTCTAAAAGCATGTTTTTAGTATTTTTTAAACTATAATATTTAAATGAGGTCCCGGTACGGAGGAGTGGAACTATAGTTCTTACAATAATGTAATTGTGAGTAAAACAAAGGCTATCGCTTAAAGTAGGGCAAAATCGAGACCAAAGAGTCAGTTACAAACATACAGGTGAAACTAATATAAAAAGCGTATTAAAAAGAATCAACTGTTTTCTTTCTGAAAGATGCCTGTAAATGTTTCTTTGCAGCTTAAAAGTGTACATGAGGAGAAACAGATCTCCAGGGGAAAAAGTCAGTTACATACATACAAACATACAGGTGAAACTAATAAAAGCGTATTAAAAAACAATAATAGTTATATTATTATTATTTGTTAATTTGGACACGAAATTAAGTGTGAAAATTTTTGTGTGAAAAGTTATATTTATGAAAACCCAAACATTAAACACGAATACGAAATTATTGAATAAAAAAAAAAATTAAGATTTTGAAAAAAATAAAGTATTAGCACGCGCATTGTTGAATAGTGAATAAATAAAGTGAATAAAATTTTTTAAATTAATATTTAAGTTTCTTAATTACTATTTAAGACATTCTAAACAAACGATCAAAAGATTAAAAAATTGCAAAGATATTGTAATAGTTCAGGCTTGTTATCGTTACTTATCAGTATGAATTAAGAATAAATATAATAATTATAAATAAAAATTATAATAAAAAATAATTATAAATTATTATTAATTATAAATAATAATAAATTAAAATGCTTTTTGAATAATTATAAATTATAATAAAAATACATTATAAATCATTTTAAATTGCTATTAAATTTTATCAGATTATATGCTGAATAATTTGTATCCCATTCTAGATTAAAACTGCTGCAATTAAAGAGATACAAAATAAATATCCATTAAAAAATAAATAAAGTGCAATGAGAGGAGATATTAGAGAGTTTTTGCATACCGTTCAGTGCATATTTTTCTCTCTACAAGTGCTCATGCTCATAGAAAATTGCGCATGCGTATCTGTAATAATGTTTCCTATTTAAAAGTAATTCAGAAATTCAAAATGCCTCAAATTCAAATATTACATTTTTTCTCTCTACAACGTAAAATATCCATATATAGAATTATCTTCATTGATATATATATAATTCTTGTAATTCTGTACGTGTGTTTGTCACTGAACTTCTCCTTCCTTTTGTTTTTCTGCTAACCCCTTTGTTGTAAGTCGCCACCAGATCGTGCTGCAGTACATCAACTTTTATACCTTCAATCAATCGCTATGAAAATTGGTATTCATATGTATTCGATGTATTTAAAATATGTTCGCGTTATTCACTTTATTGTTACCAGAGAATAAATTCACGATATGTAATTTTTACAATGCATTTTTTTTTTTTTTGCAGGACAACGTGCTGGGTTCTGCTGGTATATTTTATATATATTGAATACAGTCATAATAGTTTATGTTTATATATATATATATATAGTAGTATAGTATACAACTTGTACCATAAATATATATAGATATGTTTGTAATTTTTAATATATATATATATATATGGTACAAACAAACATAATATTGTATAGGAGTGTGAAGGTTGGGCAACTGGATTGTAACTGGGCGTGGTTGGGTTGAGATACTTGATTGATTGGTTGGTTGGTTGAGGCACAGACTGGAGAACACACAACTGTATTTATACTCGCACAAACGCAATACACATACAATTACAAGCTTACAATATGTAGCACAAAGATATATAATTATAAGTTCGTGGAAAGATTCCACTTCTAAGCCGAAAACCCAATACTCAGGTAAGAGCAGATTGCGCGAAAGATAATGCCTCTCCGGGTGAGGATCTATAGGCAAACAAATAAGCAGGGTTGAGTTAAATACATTTCCTCTCGGGGATGAGACACTGTAAACTAAACGTTTCTCTACAGAAGCTCCTGGTTGCGCTGTGCTTTCTCTCAGATGAGAGTCTCGAGGCCTACTGAACATTTCTCCTGAACGTCACATGGGGCGCAATGCGTAGGACGAAGCACGTTTATACGGTTTTCTTTTAAAAGAGTAAAAAAAAAATTTTACTATTTAAAAAACAATAAAAACAAGTAATATAAAAAACTTTTTTAAAGTCAATTCCATCTTTTTTTTTTTTTCTCACTATATTGCAGGAAATCCTTTATAAATAATTTTCATTCATTTTTTAAGTTTATCTGGCGACATCTATTGGTAGATACGTGCAACTTAAATCTAAAAAAAAATAAAATTAATCAATTAAATTTAATGAATGAATTAATATTTGAAAAAACTGTATTCACATCAAGTGGCATCCACTACAAGTTGAAAAAATGTATTTGAACTCGAGTGGATGAATAAAAAGCATTTCATGAACGATCGAAAATTTGAACAAGATATAACAGGTGGGCTGAAAAGTTCATAGGCTGACACATACATGGCGCTACTAGTATTAAATCCATATGATGTTTAGTTAGCCCTAACCTTCCAAAGACACATATATAAATTTGGCAGCTGTTGCATATTAGTATGGGAGTTATTGCATTTTTAGTGAAGTTACAGCATTTTCAGTGTTCATCACGTGCAGTCCACTCGACTGACTGTCGATTGGACTCCGGTGTGAAATGATGGAGCCATGTTTCATCCATTGTCACATATCGACGCAAAAATTCGGGTTTATTACGATTGAACAGCTTCAAACACTGCTTAGAATCATCAATTCGTTGTTGCTTTTGGTCGATTGTGAGCTCCCGCGGCACCCACTTTAAACAGAGCTTTCGTATATCCAAATATTCATTCACGATATGTCCAACACGTTCCTTTGATATCTTTAGGTCTCAGCTATCTCAATCAACTTCACTTTACGGTTATCAGAAATTATTTTGGGGATTTTTTTTTGATGTTTTCGTCGGTAACAGCCTCTTTGGGAAGTCCGCTGCGTGCATCGTCCTCGGTGTCCATTTCGCCTCGTTTAAATTTAGCAAACCCTTTCTCTACGGTTGATTTTCCTGGTGCAAAGTCCGAATAATGTTTATCAAGCCAAGCTTTGACTTCAATAGTATTTTTTTTTCGCCAATTAGCAATGTTTTATTAACACACGAAATTCCTTTTTATCCATTTTTTTCAAACTAACAAAAGTTGCTTCACTAAAAATGCTATAACTCCCATACTAATAGTGCAACAGCTGTCAAATTTATACACGTGTCTTTTGAAGGTTAGGGCTAACTAAAAATCATATGGATTTAATACTAGTAGCGCCATCTATGTGTCAGCCTACGAACCTTTCAGCCCATCTGTTATATAGGGAGAGTGTGAGCTAATAGAAGGAATTTAATAAATAATTAAATAAAATTTAACAGCAATGTAAATCATATACAATTATTAATATTTTTGTGCCGCATTAATTATGTATTGCGGTGACACGATATCAAATTTTAACCCATATCATTAAATATCTAATCGCTGAGTTCGAGGCAGAAAATTCTCACTAAATCTCTCATTTGCTTCAGACGCATAATAGACCTTTTCAGAGAAGATGATTTCGCAAGCCGGTTGAACGTCCTTCTTAGGTAAAAGTTTCCCGTTCACAAGGTTGCGAAAAAGGCGCTACTGGATCATTGCTCAATTCTGACACATTTTTGTTGTTTATTGGCGCGTTTTTATGCGTCGCATCCTATACGTATTAATTGATGGATTGATGAATATGATGATGCACTTAAATAGTAGCCATAGTTTAATAGTATCTTAAAAGGAAATTTAAAAGTTAAATAAAATATTTTGAGTTGATACCATTATTTTACTCAATAATTTTTTTTTTTTCTAATGCAGCTGGCAAACACTTAGACAGCTTGGTCTTGGATGCCTTAAGGCAAGCGCTGCACAGACGTTACTCACTTTGCATTATCCAGGGGACGCGTGAAACTTGAAGATACGGACGCGGAGTAACAATGCCCCCGCAACGCTCTACGATCCTATTAGGACCGGGACCTACGGCTTAAAGTGGATTCTGAACCACTACAAACATCCATGGCACCGCCGGGACTCGAACCCGAAACCTGTGGTACCTAGCGCCAGAGTGCTAGCCACTCGGCCATTCAGGCCCTTTTTACTCAATAATAACAATTAGAAAAAATATCAATAATTTTAATTTATATTACTTTTTTTTTTTTTTCATTATTATTAATCATAGATTTTCATTTATATAATTTTTATTTCTTATCCCACTTGGTGGACGGCAACATATAGACCAAATCCAAGGATCCGTGTGGTCTCATGGACGGAGGAAAAGGGGGTGCGACAACTTCTGTTGTGATGGAGCACTAGTAGGGCACTCTTGCCAATGCAAGACATTCAAGACTGGCAAGAGTGCCCCATGGCATTCACGAATTAATTCATCGATTGAATGGGCGGCACTTTGCCAGTGTGTAGGGTTTGGTTTGTCGCTCTACGGTCATCTTATGCACACTATAGGCTAAACAAACCGGGACCTACTGTTTAAAGTGGAATCCGAACCACTACAAACACCCATGGCACCGCCGTGGTTCGAACCCGAAACCTGTGGTGCCGAGCATCAGAGCGCTAGCCACTCGGCCATTCAGGACCCTGCCTGTTGCCCCTCCCCCATGACGTTCACGAGAAATCGTCAATTGGCTTACAGACTCGCACTCGAAAGGGAAATATCTTTCGCGCAGCCTGCGCGAAGCTGAGTTTCGGGTTATTGGCTTAGAAGTGAAGTCCTTCCAAGAATTTATAATTACATGTCTTTAAATGCGTTAAATTTTTTCTGTCTCTAATTGTAAATCTGAGAGTTTTCCAACCTCTCCAGTATCTCAACCCAATCACACAATATAGTTGCCCAACCAGCCCACTACACTACTAGTTTACCTACTTCGATTAATGTTACAGCAAGGGTCTCCAAACTTTCCAGCCTTAGGGCCATACTGTTTACTCCAGTAAGTTCCAAGGGTCAAAACAGTTTTAATTTTTCTGCCATTATCTATAATTTTTAGACCATTGAGCGAGCATA